>BQNB010188555.1:0-11940 GCA_026074375.1 Tanacetum coccineum | reverse complement strand
AGATGAAGAAGCTTGCTGGATAGGAACTGTGACCATGGATTCAACTTCGGTTTCCATAGTAGTTTTTCTTGGTTCATCTTTTACTTATATATTTCTGCAGGATCAACATTATCATCCCCAACACCAGTTTCCTCATTATCACATTTTGCATCACTGTACAAAAGCTCTTGTACAAAATACTGTACAAAAGCTCTTAATAAATGGAAGAAAAAAAGAAATAGTGAATTAAATGTGATTAAAACGGTTTATCTTGGTCTTTGAATGTGTATAAAATGGTCAAATGTGAAAGTGTAGGGTGTTAAATCTGTAAGGTGTTAAATCTGTCTGTAGGGTGTTAAATTTGTCTGCTAGGAGATTAAGATAATCTAAAATGCCTTGGATCTTGCTTAATGTTAGATAGCGGTTGCATATTCTTGATGGCAGAATGTTAACCTACTGCATGGTGGTTTGGTGATCTGTTGGGCAGCGTCTTAGGCTAATTATCCATGTCTTGGCCCAATAAGCCCAATAAACCTCTTAGGTCTATTCTAAAGGACCATTTGTCTTGTTGACTCTCATCTGTCTACTAGGAGATTAAGATAATCTAAAATGCCTTGGATCTTGCTTAATGTTAGATAGCGTCTGCATATTCATGATGGCAGAATATTAACCTACTGCATGGCGGTTTTTGTCTTGTTGACTCTCATACAGGCTTAGTTAACTTGTCATTGAGCCTATTAGATAATCTCTAGACCATCGACCAAGGTTGACCAATGTTGACTTAACCCAATGTCCAGTGACTCTAATGTGGAATATCTTCGTGCTAATCTGAATATCAAGGGCATGTCAAACTCAAGGCGAACATCTTTATCTAACGTTGATTATATGCTATGTTTGTCTATCTTTGTTGATATTCTTTAACAGATACGATGGCAGAAGAGAATATTCCTGCACCTGAACCTACAAGATGAGATGAACAGATCCTTCATTGCTTAGAACAGTTACAAATTGGAAAGGGGAACCTTCTCTAAGATCTACAGAAGTTGCAGAAGAATCCTATATTCCACATTTCAGCAAATTCCCTTCTATCTACATTCAACTGTTCTGGAATACTTTGACTCATGATGCAAAGACTGGGGTTTATAGCTTTCAAACTTGATGAAAAATGGTTTACTCTGAGTGCTGATCTTTTTAGGAAGGCCTTAAAGATCACTCCTGCATGACAACATCGTCCCTAAACCAGACTTAGCTTTGGAATTAGGTAAATCTATCAGCTTAACTGAAGCTGAAGAAGAAGCTGTTGCAAGAGAAGTTCATGCTACTCATGCAAGAATTGTGTCTGGACCAGACCCTGAGCCCATGCAAGAAGACCAGACTGGATCAAACTCTGGAAAATTACATGTGTCTCTTGCTGGACCAAACCCTGAGCACATGGATGATGAAAACCTGAAGCTCATAACAGACGAACGTGTTATCGAAGAAAATCCAGAAAGTCATTCTGGTTCTATGTCTTCCATGAAAAATCTCGATGACACTTATAACTTTGGGGATCAATTTCTTTATGACAAACCAATCAATTTCTCGATGAAAACCTGAAGCTCATCTACTAAGCCGTCATCACTGGTCACAACTCCTCCAATCAACACAGAAGCTACAACAATCACCACATCTCTCCTAGAGATCACTCCATTCATCACCCTTCAGCTAAGAGTGGCAATATTGGAGCAAGAGATGTCTGAAGTAAAGAAGACTGATCACCAAGCTGATGTTTTGGCTTCAATCAAATCCTAAGTTCCTACGGCTGTTGATAAATATCTAGGAACAAAACTTGATGATGCTCTCCTTAAGATTCTTGAACGACACACTGCAGATTTAATCGAGAAATACTCTGTGTTGCCTGGCCTAGAGTCTGTCAAGAATCAAGAATCTGAAAAGAGTCCGAAGGAGATTATCAGAGCCAAAAAGGAACAAGGTGAGGAGAAACAAGATTCAACTTACTCCATCAGGTCAACTGATAAAGTTGATCTTGAAGAATTTGATCTAAAGAGTGCTCTCTTCAAACACATGAATAAGATCAAGTCTGCAAACAGAAATACTGCCAACTACCATCTATACCATGCTCTTATGGAAGCTTTGATAGCAGATGAAGATGCCATGGATAAGGAAGTTGCAGACAAGGTTAAAGACCACAAGAGAAAGCATGATAGTGATGATGATGATGATGATGAAGGCCCTTTAGCTAGATCAAACCAGGGTAGGTCAACAAAGAGAAGAAGATCTGATTCTGCCGCTTCTGGGTCAGCTCAACCTCCTCCGAAAGATGATGACCAAAGTTCAAAGAAACCAAGGGAGTCTGATGCATCTGCTTCCAAACAACATCCAGCTCTTACCTCAACTGGATGGCAGATCACTGACACAAGAGATGCTGGTGTTGACTCTTCGATGCACAGATCTGATCCCGAATCAGAACATTCTGAACAATCTTCAGATGACATTCCAATGCAGGATGAAGGGAATGACTCAGATATGGAGGACACTGACAACGCTCACATTCCCAAGGTGTCGACCACTACGTGGTTTAAGCCGATTCCAGAAAGCGAGAGACCTGCTACACCTGAACCAGAATGGACCATTCCCCCGAATGATTTCCCGAAACAAGCTTCAAAGGAAGACGTATGATATTGGGTCATTCATAAAATGGTTCTGCAGACGAACAGGAAAGAAGAAGCTCTGCAAAGCTGATTTAGAAGGTCCAGCTTTCAACCTTGTTAAAGCCTTTCATAAGAACAGCGTCTTTCTTCAATATCAGATGGATGAATGCCATAAGCTGCTGACAAATAAGGTTGATTTGGATAATCCTGAGGGTCATCAAATTCTGCGAAATGTATATGAACCACTGCCCTTAGGAGGACCACCAGGTCAGGTAACTATTCAACCACAATTCTTCTTCAACAAGGATCTGGATTATCTTCTGACAGGTGACAAAGAGCGAAGAATTGCCTTATCCATATCCAAGCTCAAAGCCGCTCGTTACCTAGACTTTGGCCTTGAAGAATTAGTTCCATCTTTATGGGCTGAAAGTGAATGCGAATATGACATCAGTGCGGCCTATGGCATCACTCACTGGTGGTTTAGAAGAAAGGAATTCTACATCAACATATACAGTGAGCCCTCTGATCGTGAAGCAGTCAGATCGCAGATGCGAATTCTCAGTGTGATCAGTGTCAAGGTATTCGAAAAATACGGATACAACTACCTAAGAGAGATAATTCTACGCCGTGCTGATTACCAAGAGTACAAGATCTCAGAAAAGGATTTCAAAAATCTTCATCCAAATGATTTTGAAGATCTGTTCCTACTCAATATTCAAGAAAAGCTCAACCATCTGCCCAAGACAGACAAGACTAGTCTTCACACAGCAGTCAACATGTGGATAAGAAACCTGGTGATCCGGAATCGTGTGGGAGACTTGCAGCTCGGGATTGAAAGTTATCAAACAAAGATCAACCTTGAACGTCCAAATTGGGATGCAGACGATTATTACTTCAAAGAAGATTATACGATTGTCCCTAAGCCAAGAGTCGTGTCTACAGAGACAGAATGATCAAAAGAAAGTTGATAGGCTGAATAAGCTAAACAGTTTAGTGATGGGACGTTGACAAGAGTAATGAAAAACTGGACACATGGTTAAAGACATTCATCTTTCGAGTAACACTAAGGGCATGAGACGTAGGAAGTGTCAGAGGATGACAAAGAAGAAGCAAAGACTTCATCACTAGCAATCAGAGAAAAGAACTAAAGATCAGAAGGATCTATCAAAGTCTAGAAAGCTTTGTTGAAGGAAGAATAAGAGAGATTGACTACAGGCTGATCAACAGAACAACGTGACGACATCGTCGTTACAATCAAAAGGTTAATATGTTTATTTCGTTATTGTGAATAATATACTTGTACATTAGAAAGTAAGTTAATCCTTTTGATGATTAAGTGTAGGGAATTACGGCATACCTCAACGATTGAGAGGGAGCAGTTATATGCTTCTTACACGTCTTGCAATTAATGCACACTTTTCTCCCTCAAATTTTATAAGCATATTTAAAACAATGATATCCAAAAATGTCAAAGGGTTAAAATTTTATGATAAGGGGAGAATATGTGATTAAAATATTTGTATAATATTAACATGATTACGAGGAACTCATATACGCCGCCCAAACGAACGAAACAATTTCGAATAACGAAGCACATTTTGAGGGGAGCAAAAAATCAAAAACGATCGAGGTACTAAACGCTTTGATATTTATATCATAAGTACCTTAATTGAATTTTCAATTGGTTTTATGGAAAGGAGAACTGTACCAAAAGACCGACCATGCATTTTACTTAATTGGAGTTATAAGGTTGGTAAGGTTAGGTACTATTCCCAATGATCCAGCCATAACCGGAGGGATCTACCAAGGGACAATCCACTAGTTAGTGTAGAAGTCCTTAGGTATGACATGTAAAAGGAGTAAAAGTGAGAATAAGGGAAAAGTGCCGACTGAGATGGAGCTAGTACTGGAATAAACCCAACAAGGTTCTAGTCATGAAGTCTCGGTAAGCACTGAAGGGGTTGAAGAATTAAAAAGAATTGTAAAGATAAAGGGTGTAAAGAAAGAAGCCCTCCATTCACTTAGGCAGAAACCGGGTCAATTCATATGCTGCCAGAATCACTAAGATGATTGCTGACATTGAAGATCGACATCATGGACCCAGTGATGCAATGCACAACCCTCCCTAGCCACTCAGAATCTTTCAAAAGATTTCTGTTTCATTTCTCACGGAGACAAAACACGTTATCTATTGACTTTCTCACTCCGAGTTAGTTGATATTGAACAGGTGGCAGTCTGCTCCAGCCTCCGATTACTAAAACCAAAACGCACTATTGAGTCTAGAGCCAAGAGATCGTCAATTAATCTCGTTAGGACACATATCCAATTCTCTTGTCTTTCACACACTGTGGAAACAAGTCTATCCTAAGAGTCCTACGCATTATCCTTGTGATATTGCCAGAACATCCGAGTGAAACGATGGTTTTTCACAATGAAGATGGAAATCCTGCTAGAGCCAACATCAAACAAGCTCTAGGTAGGTGACTTGTGCGATTCTACAAGAATCAAACTTGTGTCAACTGGAAAGAAACAATGGTGCGATTCTGTGTGAATCAAACTTGTTCCAGTATAAGAATTGACGGTTATTGATCATTTGACAAACAATCAAAACTCTCGAAGTGTTACAAAATTCTTTCATAAGAAACACTTAGACTGTCTTTTCAAATCAATTTTCTCTTTATTACTAACTGTTTCATTACAGGATATCTTAAAGATGGAGATGGAGATGGAAATTCCCAGTTCCTGAGATGTCAAGTAAATAACCGAATGCCAAGACACGACCTACACTTGTTATGATGTTATGAAAGACCTCATAAAGGTGTCAAAGCTTCCGCAAACTCTGATGTCATGTATTTCTTCACAAGTGCACAAGATGGCAATCCAGTACAAGATGATGTAAGATTATGTTTGAGCGATGATCTCAAGAAAGCTCAAGATCACAGTCAAGGACAAGTCTAAGATGAATCAAAAGATTACTATCCCAAATGTACAAGATATCAAATGTCTACGAGCTAAAGACTGAAGTGATTAAGTTTGGTATTTTCAGGGGTGACCTCCCTTAGGGGGAGATTGTTAGATATTAGAAAAAGACTCGGTCACCCCGTGTATTTTACTGTTTATTATAGCTCGTAGTTTAATAGTTAATAGTACATTTTTCGGTATTAAGTCGGGTACGAATACCCGGTATATTGTAAGTACTATATAAGCCTCTTCCAACTTTGGAAGAGGTAAGCTAGTCATTTCTTTTCATTTCATAGAAACACTTTTTCTCTCTCTAGAAAACTCTCTCAAGTGTTTCTCTCTCTAGAAACTAGCCAAATCCAAGAATCGACCCCGTGTTATGATATAGGATATACCACATAGACAAATGTGCAATATGAAAGCAGAATGCATGCAATAGATTTAGATTCCACATAGCAATCCCATGCTACCATAGTGTTTCAATTGATCATAGCATTTCTAATAGATTTATAACATTCCAATTAGATTTATAGCATTTCAATGATACAAACCATTCGCAAATGGTCTGAGCGCTTATTGTCCTCCGCACCTAGAGCCTACTAGTTGGAGCTAACATAGGTCAGCAAATTTTCCTTCCATAGAAGTTCACATAGAACTCATGCACAAAATGATTAGTTCTACAGAACTTGTTCAAATAGTCCTCATGTCATTCACATAGCAGTCATAGGCACATAGCATTGTTCAAAAAGTATGAATTTGTTTTGAACAGTGATAAAAATGTATGAAATAGACTTGAGTATTATTTTCCCCCAATGGAAAATAGTTTGAAAAATGGGGCTACGAGAACTCACCTCAAATAAGATGATAGTAGCTGAACTAGATGATCTTTAACTAAACACGCAACGGTACCCGACCAAGACCTAATAATAAGTTCGTCTTAGTGATATGTTTTATGAAGATGACTCATTACACAAGCGTTCGTATTAGAGTTTATGAAAGTGTTCACATACTTGTTAAAGAAGATTTTGTATCATGGTTGTGATGACATCAAATTTTGATAAGTGTAAAATACACATATCCGTTAATACCTAAATTAACCCAATTAAACTCAAAACAGTCCAAAAATGGCAAAAAGGTGCTTGTATTTGTGTTTTGTGTATGCAGGTACGGATATATCAAAAATCACAAGAAAACAGTCAAAAAACGGGCAAGCGCGGACACGAGAACGGAAGAGTGTACAAAAGCCAGAAGCAATGATCAAGCCTTAATCAAGCTACAGTCAAGCAAAGCCAAGGAAATTCAAATCTTCAGTCAAACAGTCAAGCAACAGTCATAATTGGTCAAGAAAGTCAAACTATGGTCAACCTTGGTCAAACCATAAAAAGACAAAATCCCAATTTTACCATTTTAATCCCTCAACTTTCAGAAAAGTCCACAATTGGTCCTTTACCTCTTATTGGGCCCAAGAAACCTTATTGGGCCTGAAAATCCCTAATTGGGCCTTACCAGGATCCTTAAGCCCAAATCCTAAATTCATTAACCTTATAAAACCACAAGGGCCAAACTTGCAATTTTCAGAAGATGTTTATAACTAGAAAAGAGAGAATAAAAGAGAGGGACTTGTCTTGTAATTAGGAAAAAGTTTTTAAAACGAATTCAATTAAAAAATAAAAAAGGGCGCCAAAATTACCCCTCTACTATTCATCATCGTCCTCAAGTTTTCACCTAGGTAAATCATGGGGCTTTATTAAATTGAGGGAGAAATTAGGCAATTCAAAGACTCCTAAGGATTATGGAAGGGATAAATCAGTCAAATCAAAGCCTTCATTAACTCAAGATCAAGCTCATGCCACGTCAATAATGGAGAAAGCACAAATTCATATGGGTTTTTGTGCTAAAACACTCACAAAAGAAGCACAATGACATCTAAAAAGGAATGACACGCTGGCAATCTTCAGGTGTCCACACAATGATCAAACGGGCATAATTGAAGCCCCAATGATTAGAAGATTTGATGGACAGGATTAAGGATTGGAGAGCAAGGAAAGAGAGCCTAGAAGCTTCTCACTCAGCCTATAAATAGGCCTTCACTTCTCACACACACACGTAGCTTGTAGGACTAGTTTTTAACTTAAATTTACTCTTAGCTTAATTTTGATTTAAATCTTGTAATTTCCTTTTAAAAAGTTATAATCCAGTTTTCTATTAATGAATTTAGATGTTTTTAATCTCTTTTAAATCAAAGCCTTCATTAACTCAAGATCAAGCTCTTGCCACATCAATAATGGAGAAAGCACAAATTCATATGGGTTTTTGTGCTAAAAGACTCACAAAAGAAGCACAATGACATCCAAAAGGGAATGACACACTGACAATCTTCAGGTGTCCACACAATGATCAAACGGCCACAATTGAAGCCCCAATGATTAGAAGATTTGATGGACAGGATTAAGGATTGGAGAGCAAGGAAAGAGAGCCTAGAAGCTTCTCACTCAGCCTATAAATAGGCCTTCACTTCTCACACATACACGTAGCTTGTAGGACTAGTTTTTAGCTTAAATTTACTCTTAGCTTAATTTGGATTTAAATCTTGTAATTTCCTTTTAAAAAGTTATAATTCAGTTTTCTATTAATGAATTTAGAAGTTTTTAATCTCTTTTAAGCTCCTTTGTTTACTTAAATCTCATTCACCTTTCCTTGTTAAGCTAAAAGTAAATAAGCTCTCATAAGCTCATATTTAGCTCTAATAAGTCTATAAGCTTATTATGGAGCTTAATTGAACCTAATCTTACCTTAATATCTTAAATCAGCTTAATAATACCTTAATATCTATGCAAATTGAATTGTGGAAAGCTAAAAGAAGTTGGTTACAATGGAAGACCAAATAAACTTAACTCCTAGCTTATTAATAAGCTAGGAGAGCTTGTAGCTGCTCTTAATTAACACCTTTTGTTTAGCTAAAGGTTCAAGTAAGTTTCTCTTTTCCTTTTTCTCTAATTTCAGTTTAAACTGCTTAGTTATAGCTTATATGCTTATTATTGCTTATTTGCTTATTCTCTTTGCTTATTAGTACTTATTTGTGTTTAGTTTAGCTTAACAATCTTAGATGTTCATCTGTTTTTGCTTTTAATAGTTTAGATCTTTGTTTTTCATATATTTGTCATAAAACTCATAAAAAACCAAAAATATTAGAATAGATTCTTAGATCTTGCATTCTAGCTCAATTCAGTAGTTTAATTTTGCTTAAATGAGTTGTTAAAAGCTCCTAGTTATCTGGTTTCATAGCTTTGTTTGTTAGGTTTCAAAATTAGTAGCTTAATCAAATCTGTCATAGTGATAAAAGAGTGTTTGGTTTATCATAGTTTGAGCACCAGGGCATTTTTTTAGGTTTGCTTAGCTAGCTTAATTTTGATTCAAACATTCTAGGGTAGTTTTGAACTTGAATTTGTTTCATACACACTCAAATTGAGTGTGTAAGTGCAGTGGTAACCACAAGGTACCTGCATAATTGTGTTTGGCCTTTGCCAATTACACTGGCAGTGGTAAATTAGTTACCACTGCTGTTACTTTTGTTCTCAATTTAAGTGAGTTTCCTTAGGACTTAGAGTTTAAAATTAGGTAGGCTTTTACTTAATAGATAGCTTAATATAGTTTCAATCTCAGTTTACATTTTCTAGCTTATTTCATAGCTTAATTCTGTTCTTATAAGTTCACTGCATCAGCAGTACTAAGTCAATTAGTACTGCTGATTTTTAAGCTTCAATTTAGGAAAGAATATTTAGGAGTTAGAAGCTAAAATTTAGTTATATTATAGTTTTCTAATAGCTCTAGTTAGGTCTTAGCTTAAGTTTCAATTCCAGCTTATCTTGCTTAGTTTAATTTGCTTTTAAAAAAGTAGCCATAAAACTGAAAACAACAAAAAACAGTAGGAATAGAATTAGTTTCTTAATTTTGAAATTTTAGAGTTGTAGAATCTGATTTTCTTTCTTAGTTTCATTTCTTATTAGTTGATTGATAAGTAGGCAAAGATTTAGCTTCTGATTCAGCTTTTTGAGCTTATTTGCTTAAGTGTTTTTTTGAGTTAAAAGAGCTTAAGCCTGAGTTTGCTAGTTTCTCATTCCATTTCAGTTGCTTTTCCATGTTTCCAGCTTTCATCTATTTTCATGTCTAGTTTAAATTCATCATAAGCTTTTCAAAACAGTTTTTGGATTTAAAATTGGTGCTTATTTGAGTTTTGTACAAGCATTTAAGCAAAATTAAGGGTTAAGCCCCACTTTCTGAGGTCAGCTGATAAATAAGCTCTTATTGAGCTTATTTGTGGCTTTTAGATATAAGTCTTTTCATTAAAGTTGTTCTCCTCAAGCTGTTCTACAACTTTTCTCTTTTGAGTTTTTCCTAAAAAGCACTTTTTAAACTTCAACTTATTTAGGGGCTTATTAGGATTTTGGTTGTCATCGGGTTGGGCCCTCAGGGACCATTCTTGTAATTTTTCTATTTTAATTGTTTCTTTATTAATCCTTGTCTGTTAATCTGTTTAGCTCCGTTTGTCCTTATAGCAATTGCATAGTTAGTCCTTAGTTTAATATATAGTTAAGTGTTAATTAATTTTAATAATTTTAATAAATAATTAGGTTTAGTTTTAATAAATTCAATTAAACTTTAATTAAAAAGTAAAATTTAGGGCTTTTAATTTTTATAAATTTCTTTTCATTTTCTTTAATTAGTTTAATTTTTATAAAATTTTTAGGATTTTATTTTTAGTAGTTTTATAATTTTTAAGCTTTTAATTAGTTTAAATTTTAGAAAAATCATAAAAAAAATAGAAAAAGTTTTTATAAAAATACAAAAAAATAGTTTTTAGCTTTAGAATTAATAGCTTTATTTTTACATTAAGAAAAATTATTTTTATATCTTTTAAATTTTTATTTTTATTTTTAAAAGTCTTTTATTTTAATTTTAAAATTAGGAATTTAAGTCTAAAATTAGTATAAAAATAGTTTTCTTAACTTTTAGAGTATTTTAGATTTTTCTAAGTTTAAAATTTATTTTTCTACATTTTTAGGATTTAATTTTCTAATTTTTAGGATTTAATTAGATTTAATTAGTTTTTAATTCATATTAAATTCAAAAATATAAAAAAAAATGTTTTCTTTTTCCTAAAATTTTCTTTTGTCTTATCTTAGGTTTAGAAATTTAATTTGCAAATTTTAAGGATTAATTTTATTCTACTTGTCAAATTGTTGCGTTTTATTTGTTTCCCATATTTGATTAACTGTTTAATTGCTCAAATTTACTTGTTGTTTTAGATTATCAAATCATCCATTTGCTTATTCAAATCAGAATCCAAGCTTAAATGAGGTTTCAATTTCACTAGTCGTTGGGAAAACGACCCGGGTGATCATACTTACCCGGTTAAATATACATATTATATTATATACTATATTATATATATTTTTGAAAGTGAATTTTATCGAGGGTAACTTGGTAATTTTCTTAATTGCTCTTTAAAGTATTATATTTTATATATATTTTATAGTGTATCTAAACTACTACCAAGTTTTTGGCGCCGCTGCCGAGGACTAGTGTTTAAGATTCCTTCGTTTTTAGTTTATTTGGTTTGAAGATCCTTTCATCCTCGAAAGTTTCATTCTTGTTTTATAATTCAAAAATCCAAAAAAAAAAATCATAAAATATAAAAAGTAAAAATATTTTCCTTTTCTTTTTAGTATAAGTAAAAGATAAAAAAAAAAAATCTTCCTTTTTAATTAAAGAGATAAAAAGTCACCAATTGGTTAAAAAATACCAAAATATAATACTCTCAACGGAGGTATTATCATAATCAATTCCGGTGAACTTGTTGGTTCCCAAATCTAACTAAAGATTTAACACTTGCCATTTGTGTCTCTACGAAGTATGGCTCACCTTGAAAAGCAAGTTTTGAGAGCTACCGTGAAGTAGTTGATTATTTGGTTTAAGTCTCTTTCGTGTAACTATTAAAATTCATTATTAAAAAAAAAATTTAGTGTAAAGTTTTGGTTTTTGATTTTTAGTTTTTCTTTTTATGCGCACTCGTTCGCAATCTCGAAGACGTAGACAACAACAAACTCTTCCGGTTGTTGTTGAAAATTTTGATTTAGAAGAACCAATTGTCGATCAAAACATTGTTGCAATGACCGACAATCGAACGATGGCCCAAATGTTACAAGCACCCATCGAGTGGTATGAAGATGCAATTGTTGTCCCACCGATTAATGCTAACAATTTTGAGCTTAAACAACCTTTGATCAATCTTGTGCAAAGTAATAAGTTTACGGGTAGACAAGACCCTCACAATCACCTTCGATTTTT
>BQNB010188554.1:0-11940 GCA_026074375.1 Tanacetum coccineum | reverse complement strand
TCACTTGACTGAGTCGACCCGGTCAACTCGGTAATTACCGAGTTGACTCGGTCTGGTATGGGCCGAATGGTTTACACAAACCACAGACGTATGGTTTACACAAACCACAGACGTATGGTTTACACAATCCGCAAAATAGTGTTAAATGTACAAACCGCAGATTAGCATTTTACACAAACCGCAGAAAGGAATTTTTTTTTCAGAGTTTTGTTTCCTTAATTTGTCATAAACCGCAAAATAATAGTAACCGTGTATAAACATAAACAGCAGAGACACTGTGAAGATCGTTTATAGCTCAGTTTGTTTAGAACTTATATCTAGGATTAACAATAACAATGATAACAATATGCACAGCGGAATTAAACAAAGAACATCAATGTTATTTGAACAAGGTTTTATTACCATACGTTTCCACCAAGCCCCAATTCTATATGATCAGTATAGAACAGTTACCACCTGTAACAGGAATCAAAGATCCTTGAGGCTACACCACACAAACTAGACATCTACATTGATCCAGTGTACACACACACTTTTCTGGATACTAAAACTATGTGTCTATGATCTCTTTATATAGAGAGATCATGACTTACAAAGGAAGTTAACATAAAGATATAAACAAGTAAATCTTTTAAACATTAAGAAATATCTTCTGTTATCTTTATCTTCTTAAGGAGATCTTCCAGAATCTGCATCATTTGATATCTTTGACTAAATCTTCCATAATTCTCCACCAGCTTGTAGAATTCTAATCTGCTAGATTTAGTCCTTATGTTTCATTCTTTTATTTATTTTGTCTCATCAAATCTAGAATCCCAACAATCTTCCCCTATTTGATGATGACAAAACAAACAAAGTCATGTACGAACTTCATCATAAAGCCAAAGCTTCCCCTGAAGTTGAGATGTAATCATCTCCCTGAATGAAACAAAACTTTCCCTTAATTCAGATTTCCTTTGTACCATGTCACACCAAGGATCTATAAGTTGCCAAATGTACCTGTTAACGCCTTCTTCCCCTTTTTGTCACAATCAAATAGGGGACTTTATGAATATAAGCAACTTTGATCTTGACCACTACAAACCAATATCACACTTCTAATCCAAGCCTTCTAACTCCTCAAATTACCCACCATTAAGCACAATAATAAAAATGAACTTGAGTAGTAGAAACTCACACTAGAAGTAGTAATAATGACTAGCAGTAGTAAAAACCTTCACCTCATGTGGTACATGTAAATGGTTAAACATTTTAACAATAAGCTTCCCCTGAAACCCATATGTTAACCATTTCTTGAATCTTCAAATTCTGTAGGCTCTATGTAATGATTACTGATGAAGAAAACTAAGTATAACGAACTTGATGCTGAAGTAGAATAACCCAAACTTGTGCCTTATATCTTGTACTATCCACGTGACGTCAAACTCATACCAAGACCAAAGTATAAGTAGATCGCAATCTCTTGACAAAATCCTCAACTATATGAGACACTGAGCACAACAACGTAACTCCTTAAAGTGATAGCAAATGTGAGCATTAAGCACCATAAGAAAAATCACACACCTTTGCTAGATTTGTCAAGTCTTCGTCACATCGTTTCTAAGCACGAACAAGTTATCTCTAAATGTTGTAAGCCATTTGAGATATGATAAGAACACGTACCCAAGTAATTCCACTTCAACTTTAAATAGGTGATAATTAATCATCTTCGTAACCAATTAATCCAATAAATATGAGCCTTTAAACTTGTTGATCCCAAACCTAGATCGATTCCTTAGGTTGTCTAAGGTTAAATTACATTGGATAAATCCAAAATAACTTGTTGTAGAACCTTTGTATGTATATTAAAGTGTATGAACAATATATCAGATAGAACTAACAGTTTAAACTTCCTTTAGAAGCAGTACTAAAATTTAACAATTAGCAACGCTTTAACCGTCACAAAACTATCTCAGGTCTGTCACTAATCAGAGTACTCCTTCCTCCCATGGCCTTTTGTGACACAAAATCTGTAACAAATCTGTCACTATTTTGTCACTAATGAGCATTCTCCTTCACACTAGTAGTACTAAAATTTTGAAAGCAGCAATACTAAATAATAATGAGCAGTACTATGCCACAAACCAAGCAGTACTAACATTCTTTTCTTCCCAAACAACTTAACCAATTTTCCATTGTTTTACTTGGCAGCATTAACCAAGAATCAACTAGCATCACATAAAGTATACTTAGCGTACTAACTGTTATAAACGTTCTTCTTTGCAGAATAAAATCTAACAAGATTAGTACAAAACAAACGTTACAATTAGTACTAACAAACTTGCATCAGTGTATCGTGAAGATCGTGGAACTTGGTAGCATAAAGATAACATGAACATCAGCTTTAACGAATTCCTAATAACCCTTTAAAGTTGATAAGGGTTCAAGAACAACCAAGATCAATACCTGTTGCGTCTTTCTTTTATACAAGGACAGAACCCAAGCAATTTATTTCATACCATCTTCTTTGTGATTAAAAATAATACAATTGTAACCATGCTTCCAACTCCACATATAGATTAATCACAACCACATATGTGTACATCATCTCTAGTTGCAACATAGCAGCACAAACATAGAATTCGAATCCAAGCAATATGAATAATCTCAAAGCAACACAAATATCGCTTGGCAGTTCTAACTTGTTGCGTCAGTAATAACATAATAAAACCTTGAACTTTCTAAACCAAGTCGATAGTCACAACAATCAGATTGCCATAAACCCTTCACAATAAATCTTCTTTGCCAGTGATCGACATTAGGGTTTATACCAATAGATTAGGTTTTATCAAATTCACATTAAACCAATCTTCAATCCATAATTAATACGTTAAACCAAAACCCTAAACCAACATATTAGGGTTGCAAAACAGAAATGTCATAATAAAAATTTGTACATGTATCTTATCCAATCAGAGTGTTTATGAGAAACTCTTACTGCTATTTCATGAAGTCGCATACATATTTGTTGTATTCGTCATCTCTTTAGGGTTTTGTACACAAAAACCGCGCGTAACTAGATTTAGGTTTTTGCAAATAAACCCTAATATTCACCAAACTCGACTTCAAAACAACCTTGTAGTCATCCTAGATCGAGAGCCACGAGGCTCTGATACCAATTGTTGAAAGATCTTTGAAGCTCATATTGTTTAGAACTTTAATCTAGGATTAACAATAATAAAGAACAATAGAATGCACATCGGAATAAACATTAAGAACATTCTTTATTATTGCCTAACAAGGTTTCATCATCATCTTTATATAATGACTACTACAAGCCCCAATTCTAGATGATCAATTCTAGAATGTGTTATCTAAACTATAACAAGGAATCAAAGATCCTTGAGGCTGAAACACACAAACCCCTAGGCCGTTCTACATTTGTGTAGAACATGAGTAACACACACTTTAGGTACACATGGAACACATGATTTTGTACACCTAAACCTAATGACGTGTATCTCTTTATATAGTAGAGATATTAGGTTTTCAAAGGATAAGAACAAATAAAGATATTAATAAATCTTTTTAACATTTAAGTTACTTAGAATCTCAAAATCATCCCTCTTTTGAAAGAAGTCCTCCTTTGTCTTTTAAGTCCTTCATCTTTTATATGTTTTGTCTTATCAACTCAAATATAATTCCCAACAAGTCTCCATCACTACTTAAAGTACCAGTATCAGTGATTCCTAAACAAACAATTCTTGCCACATCTCTAGTATTATCAACTGTAACTCCTATCACAACGTCCTTCCACAAGCTCCCACTGTCACTACAATCTTACATGTACTACATCAAACAACAACACCAATTTCTACACCACCAAAGCTCCACCAGTTACAACTACAGTTCCCGATCCACTCCCAGCAAATATTCAAAGAGTATCTGCATTGGAAAAGGATGTTAAATAGCTTAAACAAGTTGATCCAATATTCACAATTCCTTTTGCGACGATAAGATCTCAGGTACCAAATCTTAGTACAAAGTAGTCGTGGATCAAGTCTAGAGACACACTTCAAAAGGTTCTCTAAAAACATACCGAAGAACTCAAGCAAGAACTTAAGCAACAAGAATCTCAGAAAATTTCTTCAGAGATTATTAAGATCAAGCAAGAGCAAGCATCCAAGCAGAACTGGCCACAACACTCTTCAACACCGTTTGATAAAACTGCAGAAAATGAATAAAAGCAAAAGACATCTTATTTAAAATGATGATGGCCAAGTTACATGAAAAACCTCCAGCTCATAAGGATTCGTACGATGCTCTTATAAAATCATTATTTATGGATGAAGATGACATAGATAAAGCTGTTGCTGCTATGGGTCAATCTGCTCAATTCAAGAGAAATCATAACGATCAAGACAAAGACCCTATTGTTGGATCAGACCAAGGGAAGGCCAAGAAAAGACACTCAACCATCAAAGAAATTGTCTACAACCAAAGGATCCTCCAAAGGTAATACTCCTTCTAAATCTTTTAAATTTGGTATGTCTGTAACTGCAAAGGAACTAGATAAAGAACATGTGCATGATACATCACTAGATGCTGAGGAAAACATTATTGATGAGACAAGTAATACTAATGAACATCCTGATGGTGAGGCTACACCAAAGAATGATTGGTTCAAACAACCACCAAGGTTTAATGATTTGGTGTTTGCTCAAAAGGATCCACTCACATTTGATGAACTCATGGCCACTCCTATTGACTTCTTTAAGTTTGCAAAGAATCGTCTCAAGCTAGACAAGATTACTAAATAAAATTTGGTTAGACCAATCTATAATCTTCTAAAGGGCACCTGCCAAAGCAGCATTGAGCTGAAATACAAAAAGGAAGAATGCTATAAAGCTCTGATTGAGAGACTTGACTGGGAAAACCCTAAAGGTGATTGATGACCATTTTACTTGAGTAAACCTCTTCCCCTGAAATGTCGTCCAGGTCATCTTACCATTGCTTCAGAATACTTCTTCAATAACGATCTGGAATACTTGAAATCCATAGATTCAGAAAGGAAGTATACTATGTCAATTACAAAGATAAAGGTTTCAAGGTATGAGTTAGTAGGTATAGAAGACATGATCCCGAAGCAATAGAGTGCTACCAAAGTGGCCTATGACAAACATGTTGAAACTTAAATCAAGCATTGGGACCTAAGCTTCACTATCTATTCAGGTCTTAGCTCAACAGATTCTTAAACCTGATGTCTACTCTCAATCAGAAGATTCTGAGTGTGGTAAGAAAACGGACTCAACAAACTATATGTTTATAGTATTGGAAGAAATAAATGGTGAGAAGACCTGATCGACAATTATACAAGTTCAAAGAAGGTGACTTCGTTAATCTACACTTGAATGACATTGAGGACATGCTACTTCTTGTTGTTCAATGCAAGTTATTCTATCTCAATGGTGAAGTTATTGTTGACTTGGCAGTGGCGCTGCATATGTTCACTAGAAGTCTCATCATCAAGAAGAGGGTTGAAGATGTCCAACTAGGTGTAGAAAGTTACCAAAAGAAGCTCAATATCACCTAGCCTCAAAAAGACTTCCTAACAATCTTTGCTAAAGAACCATACATACCATCATTTGAGCCATTAAGGGTTGTTTATGAAGACTTAAGCAGTCGAAAGAGATTAATGCGAGCTGATGAGCTCTACAAGTTATCGGAAGGGACACTCAAGAAAGTTCGTGACACTCTTCACCACAGGCTACTCAATTTTTGATTTGGCTACAACAAAGACATGCCTATAAGAAAATGGTTAGACTCGGATAATAGATGATCAGGCATCATGGTGGATTTGATTGATAAGCAAATGCTGGAAAGGCGGATCCTAAGGAACTTAGAAAGATTGGTTGGTGCAAGGGAACTTGAGATGGACTACAGGCTGATGTAGAGGACAGTATGATCTTGTCATACTCACCATTCTTTCATAACATGTCCAATCTTATTATCTATCTTGTAAATATGTAATATATGTAGTGTAGACTTGTAAAGTAAGCAAATATATAGTGTTTGAGTACAAATTTTCAAATTCTTTTTAGTAAATTCAAAATCTTTCAAATTAATGTACTCAACACTATATATATAAATCCCTCATAAATTGAGGAGGAGCATTAAAATGTTCCTAATAAGGCTTGCTTATAAACAAAACATTTTTCTCCCTAAAAAGTTTTTAAACATATTTGAATCAATTGATATCCAAAATATCAAGAGATTTAACATTTTTGATAAGGGGAGAAAATGTGATTAAAATATGTAACTTGTTAACATGTGACCAGTAAAGACTCAAGTGCAGACTCCTTCCTCACCATGCTAAACAATTTCAGTTATCGATGCATGTGTTGAGGGGGAGCATTTCTAAAAAGTAAAACTATCGAGGTACAACTGTTTTGATATATATCACAAGTACCTTGATTGAGTTTTCCAAATGGTTTTAAGGCAATGAGAACAATATCGAAAGACAGACCATGTACTTACTTTTACGATATTATGTGGTTAAATATAAATATTTATTCCCATGATCCAACCAAACTGGAGGGATCTACCCAGGACATTCCAATAGTTCGAATTAAAATTCCTTAGGTATATTTGATAATAAGAGTAAAATAAGAAAAGGAATAATGCAACCTATGACAGAAGCTAAAACTTGAGATACAAACCCAACAAGTTTTTGTGATGGAAGCCTTGTAAGCATTGAAGGGGTGAAGAATGAATAAGAAATGTAAAGATAAAGTGTTAGCCTTAAATTTTATATAAGTCGAACAAGAATGTTAATCGGTCTTATTAGTCCGTAATTAACCCCTGTTAAGTAATAGGCTAGTCGGGTTCAACGGGCTTGGATTGTAATCTAATATTGTCCATGTTTTGGGCTCAAAGCCCAAGATAAACCAAGCCCGGCCCAAAAAGAAAGTCCATACACTTCATATGGGTATGAGACTATAAATAGGACCCTCTCCACACATTGAGAGGGTGTTGGTTGCATTTGCTTTCATTTGTAACTCACCAAACTTACTCCTCAAATCTAATCTTCCATCTTGTTCTCTCATCAACTTTCTCTCTCTAATAATTTTCCATTTTTTCGTTATCTCTTTTCTAGCTTATTGCTTAATTGGTATGCTTATGGTTTGATATGGGTTATTTGGGATAACATTTGTATCACCCCGCCACGTGTTATGTTTAGTTGTGGTTAAAACATGTATCGCTTATTTGAAAATTTGCCGAGGTTTATATTCGGGCTTATTCCCATCTCATATTCAACTTATTTTTTCTCCTTTCCTTCTAGTTTTTTTTTTCTACAAAAGTTAGATTAAGTTTCCTTGTTGTCTTTTTATTTAAAAAACACATTCACTAGTCTTAGTTTTCACGTGGGTACCTTGTTTGCTTTTTTGTATACTCTACTTATCATCAAGGGTGCATTTTGTTGTGTCTAAAGGAAACAAGTTCCTGTTTTTGTCAACTTCCCACGAAGATTGTTTTTCCTCTGTTACAGTACTTGTCGCTTTTTCATAAGCTTATGAGGCACAACTTACTGTGGGTTTTAACGTATTTAGTTTACAAAGCCTCAAAGTTTTTTCAAGTCGTTTCGGGTTTTTGGTTTCGAGTGTCAGTTAATTACGGGTCTTCTAACTACAACCATTATGATCGTGATCCTGCTACGATCATCGTGGTATATTCATTTTTTATCGACGGTAACCGTACCATTCCGCGAGATCATAAACATAATCGTTCCATTTCATCTTTTAAAACGAAGAAGAAAGGACTTTGGAGGGATACGTTTTATTTATTAAACAATATTTGTTTTTGTCACATGCAGTCCTTGAACTCAAGTACCATTTCAAAGTTCGTCCTTGGTTTGTTTAATTAACCCTCTTTGTTGAAACTTCTTTTCACCGTTAGTCCTTTCAAGTTAAAATTCAGCCTTTTATCCCCAAAAGTGATCTGGTTTTACACCATTATTCCTTCCAACTTCAATTAACAACCGTGAAGCATTAAACTTGGATTTCGATTGCACCGTTAGTCCTTGTTTTTGTTTTAATCAACCGTTAATAATTTTATGTTGAAAGTATGGTAACCGTTCATCGTTTTAAGCTCATCAATCATTAATAAAAGCTCAAGTACATCAACAACAACAAATTTTCATTCACGGTTTTTTTTCTTGATTTACTAAAATCCTGAAAAAAATTACTTCTTTTCTCGGTTTAAATCATAGATTTGTAAAATTCAAGGTTGCAAAAATCGCTAGGCACTCGTTTTGTGGGCGGTACATTGGGTTAACCGTGATAGCGATTAATAGGGGATTTATTCGGATTGGTCCATTTTATATATTAATTATTATTATATTTTGATAAATTTATGCTTTTTTTCCAGATTTATAGCTTTTTTGTCCAATTTGACCGATTCATCCCTGATTTGACAGATTTCTATCCGTAACTGAGTTGGCCGATTTAGCCAATTTTGTCTGATTTGGCCGATTAATGCCCGATTTGGTCAATTTTTATCCGATTGATCGGTATGTTGATCGATTTTGTACCAACATGATTAATAAGGCCGATTAGTAAAAATCAAGGCGGTTAATCCACGCCCAGCGCCTAGGCGCCGATTGATCGTCCGCCTAGACCGATTTTTGCAACACTAGTAAAATCCCGTGAACGTTAATTGAATTCGATCCACAACAACAATCACTTAATCTACTTAAGATCCGATATCCATTCACAACATCAAAATATCAAATACTAATACCAATTTGTAAACTCAAACATCGAATGCTCTTCACAATGCTATCATGGAAGCAGGTGGTAAAGATCGTCCACCAATGTTAGCACCGGGTAATGACGTTCAGTGGAAATCCATAATCAAGAGATACATCGACACCAAACCTAATAATGAACTCATCTACTATTGTCTCTAGAATCCACCTTACAAATTCAAATGGACTGAGAAGACTGTTCCAGTTGCTAAAGGTAGTTCAGAAACCACTACAGAAGGGTATATGGAGAACTACAAGAATGTTTCATAAGACATACGAGATCAACTAAATGCTGAAGCTGAAGTTGTTCAGATAATTCTCACAGGGATAGATAATGACATCTACTCCACAGTTGATGCTTGTCCAAATGCATGTGAAATGTGGAAAGCCATTGAAAGGTTGAAACAAGGTGAATCAATCAACGTTCAAGATCTTGAAACCAATTTATATTGGGAGTTTGGAAAATTCACATCACTGGATGGTGAATCACTTGAATCGTATTACTCAAGGTTCTACAAGATGATGAATGAGCTTGTCAGAAATCAGTGTGATGTTACCAATCATCATTTGAATGTTTAGTTCTTACTTCAACTACAACCAGAATGGCAAAGGTTTGTGACACTTGTTAAGCAGAGTCAAGAGCTAAAGACTGTCTCCTATCACAAACTCTATGACATTCTGAAGCAACACCAGAACGAAGTTAATGAGATAAAAACTGAAAGACTAGCATGTCTACTAATCCACTTGCACTTGTTGCTCAACAAGAACCAGTTTACCATCCTCAAAACCATCCTACTCACTACACTCACAATTCCTCAACTAAATCACAACAAGCTGCTACCAGAAACAAAGGAAAAGCAATTGTCAACTCTTCTACACCCACTTATGATCAAGAACCTACTATGGTTGCTGAAGATGATGAAATGTCAAAGGATAAGGAGATTGATAAACTCATTGCTTTAATTTCTCTATCATTCAAGAATATCTACAAATCAACCAACAACAACCTCAGAACTTCATCAAACACCAGCAGAGCAAATCAGGATAATACTCCAAGGATTAACAGAGGCACTAGGTATGATAATCAAAGGGTAGTTAATGTTGTTGGGGCTAGGGAGAATGTAGGTACACCGGTGGTGCAGCAATCTGGGATTCAGTGTTATAATTGCAAGGAATATGGGCATGTAGCAAGGGAATGTCAAAAACCAAAACGAGCAAAGGATGCAGCTTATCACAAGGAGAAGATGCTATTGTGTAAGCAAGAGGAAGCTAGATTTTTGTTGAATGCAGAGCAAGCTGACCGGAGGGATGACACTAATGATGAACCTGAAGATCAGGAATTAGAAGCACAATATATGTACATGGCACAGATTCAAGAGGTTTCTCCAGATGCTGCTGATAATTTTGGACCTATCTTTGATGCTGAGCCATTGCAAAAGGTATAAAATAATGATGATAACTATAATGTAGTTGCCATTGAAAATGAACATCCTGAGCAACCTGAATCTGTTAATGACACATATCTGGAGGAACAAGGTGACACAAACATCACTATTGATTCATTAGATATGTGTAATAATGGAGAAACGGTTGACCAGGATGATGATGATCTTGCTAAAGAACGTGATTTGCTTGCTTCTTTAATTGAGAAACTAAAATGTAAAATTAATGACAACAAAAACTATAATAAATTTTTGGAAACATCAAACAAGGCTTTAATTGATAAATTGAAAGGTGAAATTAAGGATTTCAAAACCAAAAATAAAAGTTTAGAATCATCAAATAACCATTTTCAAAGAAGTAAACAATGACCTGTCAAAGACTAATCAGTTGATGTTCAAAGGCCTTAAGAAGTTCCAAGCTAAACTTGATAGATATCATGATGTGAATTATGCGTCAAAGGTGGAAATTGATTGTGCAAAAGCTAAAGGGGATTTAATGTCATACAAAATAAAATCTAAAAAGTCATCTAATGAATATACTCGAAAAATAAATGATTTAAATCAAATGATTTCGGATATGAAAAAGGAGCTTTTTGCACATCAAGAAACCATCTTCAGAATGTCACAAGAAAAAGAGGCTCAGATTAAGTTTTACAAAACTCGTGAAAACAAAGAAATTGATAAGGTTATTGCTTTAGAAAACAAAGTCGAGGTTTTGGATAATATTGTATATAAAACCGGTCAACCAGTTCAAACGATGAATATGCTTAATCGTAATTATAAAACGAGTTTTGCCAAACCTGAGTTCCTCAAGAAAGCTCAAAGAGCGAATCCTCGTCTGTATGATATAGGTTGCTATAATGATAATGTTGCTTTAATGTTAGCCCCTGAATTTGACGAAACGATTCATCTTGCTAAAGAAAGTCGATCAAAATTAATCGATTTAATCACACCTTTTGATTATGACCAGTTGAATAATCTTTATGATTTGTTCGTTCCACAACGTGAAAAGTCGCCTGAACAACAATATTTTACAAATGAGTCAAAAATGAGTCATACATCTACTAAGAATGAAAATTCCAAAGAGTCTTTTAATAAACAAACAAATTTGTTAGAAAAACGAATGGATGAATCCATTTTGTGGAATCAAAAGTGTAAAATCTCTAAAAAACTTTTCAAAATTAAAAGAAGTGTTAACACGATTTTTGATGGAGTGGAACGTTGCAAACAAACAATCGCTAAGAGAACATATGTTGGTCACATAGATCCATTCATTCAAAACATAATCGAAGGAAATTTTTGTCCCCAAATTCGAAGAATCAATGCTGATTTAGAAAAATTTCACTTGTGTTTGAAAGAGGAAATGGTTGCTGATTTGAGATACTTTAATTCTCTTGAACATGAAGTAGACTCTCTCAAATCTCAACTGGACAAACTCAAAAAACACAGTTTTTTAATGAAATCGACCAACTTTCCATGGAATATTTTTATGCTGATCACATGAATGATATACTTGGTGTGTACACTGAACTGAATGAAGTTACTAATTTGCAATGTAACTATATGGAAGCTTTGGAAAATGTGAATGTCTTGAAAAAGAGCTTTCAAAAAGAAATACAATGTCAAAAAGTTTTGAAGCACTTCAAAAACATGTTATCAATCTTGAACTTGCTTTACAACAAAGTCAAGAACAGATAAAAAAGGACAAAGCTT
>BQNB010188551.1:0-11940 GCA_026074375.1 Tanacetum coccineum | reverse complement strand
CCAGATTCGGATCTGATCGCACACCAAAAAGTTTGACTTTATTAGACACACTTAAACTACGAATTGGACTTAGACCTTTGAATTGAAGTTAATAGACACATAAAATATGATCTCTGTGCTTCGGCATCTCTTAATTCGAATTTAAAATAGGGCTTTTACTTCCTGTAATGTGACGTAAATCTGACCTGAAAACTCAGCCTTGACAACGAATCTTGTTTGATTTATTTAACTAACTTCCACTCACTTTTAATTCATGAAACCTATGGGGTTTAAAAGTATGCTCTCTGTAGATAATTTTAGGCTCAAGAAAATCAAGAAAAGCTATCCGTATGACCGAGTTATGACTCTCGCAAGATAACCCTTCAAAACTGCCAACTTTTAAACTCTGAATTTAATAACCCTAAAACCCTAATTACGCATGCTTAACACCACTAATCACATAAAAACGATATTAAAAGATCAAAACCCTAATTTAACAGATCCAATATAAACCCTAATCCATCCTTAATGATTGTTACTTAATTAAAAACTTAATTGAATTGAAAAAGGTTTAAGAAAAAGATACCTTAAAGATTAGAAATCAAAACCCTAAAATTTTTGGGTTTTTCCCCCCTTGGTTTCTTGTTGATCACCGGCCACAGGAGAAGAGAGACAAAAAAATAGGATTTTTGATTTAGTTTGGTTTTTATTTATAGGCTTAATGGATAATTACCAAAATAGAATTGTAGTTTGACTAAAATTTGGTTTTTCTCCCCTCCTTTTTCTTCAAAACCGGCCGAACAAACATTCCTTTTATATTTTTATATTTTTTTATTTAATTATTATTTACACAAAACACCTCTTAATTTTTGTTATTTTATAAAACCTTTATTTATTTAACTAAACCTTGAACTTTCTAACTAATTTTTCAACTAAATTTCATTTCTAACTATTTCTAAAAATAGAAAGCACTCTAACACTTATAAAATACTAAACTAGTATATATAATATTAATTACATATACATAGTACGTACACATAAAATTACGAACATGACATTTGAAACTACACAAGGTTTTCAAATGCTCTCATTTTCACAAGTACCATGATTCATCACTCATGTACTTTCACCTCATCACATAATAAACACATAAAGCACATAATATCACACATAAACTGAATCATACGGGCTTTAACTAACCTGCTAAAACCTCAGTTGTCACAGTATCCCCTTCTTTAGGAAATCTCGTCCTCAGATTTAACCACTTGTCACCTCATTCACAATAATAAACACATTTTTTTAATTTATAATATTTTTTAAAAATAAAGCACATTTTATCACACCATTAAACTTGAATCATACGGGCCTGGCTTTAATCTCTACCTTGCTAAAACCTCAGTTGTCACCACATTCAATCAATAATATGGAATCAAAACCCCTAAAATATTGATGTATGAACCCTAAGTAAACATAACAATATCGAGATTAGAGAAGAGGAAAAGAAAGAAAAGGATCAAAACCATGACACCACCAAGATTTATAGTGGTTCTGGCAACGGAAAGCACTTTCGTTTCCTACTCTTACTCCCCGAGGTACTTCCACTCGAAGATTTTCACTATGTCAACAAGCTCCCTTTAGGCGGAGGGGTAATAAAAAGGGAAAGGGGGGGGGGGGAAGGGAGGGAGGGGGATAGGGAGGAGGAGGGAGATAGGCGGGGGAGGGGAGAAAGGAGAAGGGGAAAACCGTCTTTTTTTACACGTCGGACTTACTTTCTTTTTCGTAACTAAGCTTTAGATGTTATGTCGTGAAATTAAGCGTCCTTTATCGTATCTTAGCTAGAAGAACCTCATTCTATGAACTTCCACGATATCTGTTTGTGTCTTAGCACTGTGTATTATTCCCCGTGGTGATTGACACCACTAATCCTAATTCACTACAATACATTTTTTTACTCTATTGGATCTATACCACCATAATCCAATTTAAACAACAACACCAAAAGCAAATATTATGAAGATATGTGATCTTGGGGGCGGAGGAGAGGAGGGGGAGTGAAAGAAGAGAGATACTTGATAACAAATTTGTATGTGTAGATGTATACGATTGTTCTGTCTCATGCACTTGATTGAAGTAAAAGATGGGGAGGGAGAAACAATGAATGAATTATATCTCTTGAAAACAAGTCAAGGTATTGTTAGGTGGTCAATATTGGTTTTTAGAAAAAAGAAAGTACAACAAGAATGAGAAAAAAAAAAATGTTGAGCTGAGGGAAATGAGAAATTCGTGGCAAAAAAAGAGGTTCGGTTTTTAGGATGGGGTGGCCAGTAAAGTTGTAGTAGTTGTTAAAAAGTATAAGTAGGTATTTTTAGAAAATGACAAAAGTGTCGTTATGCTGTCGGTGACGGTGTTGTGGTGGGTCACGAAGGGGGTCCCGATGAGATATTAAGGGGGTCCGCCATGGACTGGATGGCGCTATAAGGGGGCCCCCCCTCGGCCTCGGGCCGCGGTAGTACGACATACGCGGGGGGGAGGTGGGGGGGGGGTTGTTGGGGGGGTGGGGTGGGGGGTAGGGGGGAGGGTGGCGTGTAGGGGTGGGGTGTTTAAGGGATGGTGTGGAGGGTTGTGGGGTTTTGTTTATTTGGGTTTTGTTGTGGTTCGGGTTGGTTTGTTAGGTGTCGGGGGGTTTTTGGGGTTTTGTGCGGGGTGGGGCTTTTGGGAGGTGGGGGGATGTTGTTCTGGGGGGGGGTGATATTGTGTTATTGGGGGTGGGGGGTGGGTGTGGGTGAGTGTGATTAACAGTGGGGTGTATGTATAAGAATTTTGTCTGATTATTGTTTGTTAGAGTATTGGTTGGGGAGATGGTTGTTGTATATTGATGGTTAGGGTGCACGTTGCATTGGGGTTTGTTTTTTTGTTGAGCCATATCCTTTGTTGACTTATTTTGTTGAAATGTGTAATTTTTGAATTGATTAGGAAAGGGAGAAGCGTTTGATTGGTATCTTTAACTTTTTGACATTTTGTTTTATATTATCAAAAAATATCTGATGGAGAGGTTCTGAAAAAAAAAAAAAAAAGCGTTTATTTTTATCGTAAACGTTTTTACATTTTGTTATTATCAAAATATCGAGAGGTCGAAAAATATAAATAACGTTTTTAGACATTATTTGTATTAACAATATCTTTGGTCGAAATTACGACACAAGCAACATCGGTACTCAAGACAATCAAGGGCATGAAGAACAAAGACATGATCCCACTCTTGAACCATCAGTTTGCAAAATCAGGAAATTCGAGATGATGAAGTACTCATTCAATGCTAATGAAGAGTCCATTGCCATAAAAAATCTGAATACCTCAACCACTCAAAGGACGGCCTCGACGCTTATCGAGAACTTTTACGTATCATTGATGAGGGATGGGTCGTGGCAACACCTGATGAAGAGTGAAAGCTAGAAGAAAAACGTCAAACTTAACGACTAACTGAAACAAAATGCTTCCCGGGAGACACTCCATATGGCATATCGAACCCCTCTGGATATGGCGTATGGATGTGTCTTGTAATTTAATTTCCATTACTTTAAAACTATTTTAATTGTTTTCACAGGAACCATACGGCGTATCCTTGGGTTTGGGATACGGCATATTGATCCCTATACCGTTGTGTGTTTAATTGTTTGCCTGCATTGTAAACTTTGTATAATCGAGGTAGGAATTGCACTTTTGTCTTTTAATCTTTTATGCAGGACATTGCTTTCAGAAAATAAACAATATGTTATACTCTGAAAAATATGTGTGTTGAACCCGTACGAGCATTCTGAGTCTCGTCAACACACTTTTTGCTCAAGAACTCAACATGGAGAATCATTCTGAGCAACACATCAGGGGAGTTCCTCGTTCTAATTCTATTTCCCATTTTCTTTATTTTTTTATCTATACAAGGAGGGCGTTGTATAATCTAAGTGGAGGGATGTTGAATTAGAACGCCTACTTATCCTTTCTTTTACAAATTGCATGCTAATATGCTTAAATTATGCCAAATTTAAAATTTTTTCTAGCAAAACTTTTGTAAATATTACGAGTTACATGACCTCGCGCACTATAACCCTTAATGCCAATTTGTAAGAATTAAGCCTATTCCATTTCCTAACGTTTACTAAAAATTACACAAAATATTGAGTGTGTCGGTGATGTAGTGAACTTTAGAACTTGGCCTCGTATATCACTCGAGACCATAATGATGAGTACTATAGATTTAGATGGAGAAACATTTTTAATTGGTAAATCTCTAGGAATACACCAAGAAGCCTAAATGTTGTAAAATTAACTAACTACAATAGTTAGTTAAATCCCGTGTAACCCTTTGCTTACTCCCACCATACGAGTAAGATCCTCTAGAAAAACCTGTTGAGCCATTTCTGTCTTTTTCACATCATATGTTTATTTAGTTACAACTTTACACCTTAGCCTACCATGTAGATTAGGCCTACTTTAATCAAGTTGCTAGTTGCTTTTGTGTAAAGTTGTGTATTTCTTGTGTCAAAGTGAAATTTTCTATCTCTGTTATGGTCGGGAAATTGCACAATGCAATAGGAAAATGTGTAGCTCGTGTATTTTGCTACTTTCACGATTATGTATTATGTCCAAAGAAGAAGTGTTGAAGAAAAAATTATCCGGAAAAATTATGATTGTGAAGACGGTGAAATTGCACCGAGGTTTATGTTATGAAAAATAGAAAATGCATCAAAAAAGAGAAGAAAATTTTATAGTCGGTTCGCTAAACTTAAACAGAAGAAATTCTTGG
The DNA here is from genome assembly GCA_026074375.1 of Tanacetum coccineum. Taxonomy (NCBI): domain Eukaryota; kingdom Viridiplantae; phylum Streptophyta; class Magnoliopsida; order Asterales; family Asteraceae; genus Tanacetum; species Tanacetum coccineum. The sequence goes on along the minus strand of BQNB010188551.1, from coordinate 7,160 downwards.
AAGGATCGATTATTCGTGGATAAAAATCAAGGATGTATAGTTTGTATTAAGTGGCCGATATCACCACTTTTGTAAAAGTATGTAAGATTGAGATGTAAAGGAAGTTGACCATTATGGGAACGCCAACTTAGGTTGTCTTTGTCATTTATATGATCGAGGTATTTGTATATATGTCAAGTCTTTATCATGGAACGGTCGGGGAAAAGTTACTAGAAACTACCTGTTTTATTCAAAGCTTAATCTATTTGTTTTGTAAATTTTATTTAACAACCATTTACTTCCCTTTCCTAGCAACTAACCTTAATATCTACTCGAACGATGTTGGAGTGATTCATGCATGTATATTCCGTCATTACGGCCATGTATGCGTGATTTAGCCGCCTTGCTGGACGACGACTTTTAGTGAAAGTTACCCTATATCGTTCTTCATCCTAACCGTTGGTTAAACACGAATGGGGATGTGATCGAATTGTACATGTCTATTCCGTTGTTACGACCATGTATGTACGATTCAGCTACCTTATTGGTGTGGTACTTTTGGTGAAAGACTGTTTGAATGATTAACCCTTGGCCTTTAATAAAACCCAATTTATCTTTTGACTTGTTTATCCTTAGCTCTAGTGGTGGAGATGTGTATCCTTGCCAAGATTATGATAAGAAGCTAATCAAGACCGAGCAATTGAGTGTACCACTTAAATGTTACACCCTAGATTAGCTGAGTAATCTGAGTGATTTCATTTCCATAATTCGTAAGGTGCTTGGTCTTGTACAGGTGATTATAACAAAAGAAGTGCTTAAACGGAAAAATCCTTGACTTCGGTTAGGATACATTTTCAAAATAATATAGAGTCTACTTGAGGACAAGTAGGATTCAAGTGGGGGGATATTTAATGACATCAAATAACGTCACATTTATACCCTCATTTATCCTGTATAATCTAACCACTTTTGTATAATTATTGCTAGAATATGTACTTAATTGCTTAAAAGTGTTATTTGCAGTAATTGAGGAGTGATTTGTGAAGACATGCTAAAAGGCGCACATTTTGGAGCTAAAACGAAGACATTTGAAGATTCCTGCCGTATCCACTAAAAGAGATACAGCGTATCAGCGCCACATCTTCAAAAGAAAACGCGTATCAACAATTCCCAATACGGCGTATACACCTCCTGCCATACGCCGTATCCATGAATATAACTATGCAGAGATATGAAGATATTTGTATTTTGGGAATATATTGTTTTGATTATAAACTTTGCACGCACTCCAAGGGATACACCCCAATACGCCGTATTGGCCTAGCCTAATACGGCGTATCCAGCATTTTTTAGAGGTTATAAATATAAGACTCAAAAACGAGTTTTTAGTGTGCAAAATTACATTCTTCATCAAGCATTAATCACGATTCCATAGAAGACACCATGTAATTTCCTTACTCTTGTAATCATTTACTTTTTGGTATCGTTCGGTAAAACGTTTAGTTTACCTTGGTTATTTGATCACACTTGTACAATTACAATATTTATGGGCTAATACCCTTGGGTATTATCCATGTTAATTAAGATTTAATGTTTGGTTTGTTTTAAAATTGATTTTCTTAATTTATCGTTGACAGTTTAATTATGTTTATCACATGATACTTGTTCATGTGTTTGAATATGCGACCTATCATTCAACTGGGTCTAATTACACCTAACAAGCTAGCTAGATACTAGGATAGCTCTCCATATAGTATTTTATATCACTGGACCAATAGGATCACAAATAACGTTCTGTCTTTGTCTTTAAATTAAGAGCTTAGTTGGACTGGCAGGTGACCCATAATGTTTCAACAAGTATGTTCTTGATTTATTTATAAAGATTTTAATAGTGGACTACCAATATATAAAATACCGTCAAACAGTAAGTGGGTAAAGTCCCGATGAGCTAGGGTTTATCAAGATCACCATTGCTTTAATCCCTAGAAAGATTATAATTAAACTAAAAGGATGCTTTATGTGGATACGTTAATTATGACAGTAACATGCCCCGGATCCTTATTCCGCTGCGACCCATTTTGGGGGTGTTACAGATATGCCGCTTAGAGATAAGAAATGATTGCACTAAATAAAAAAACCACCGTTTAATCAGATTTAATACGGCTAATACGGTTTTCTATTATTTGGCTTGTACTGCTCTTTTATCTTCTGATTGTTTTCTTGTATGTTTGTTGTGTTTAGAATTGATTATTGTCACCATAAAACCTGTGCCAGTCTCTCAGGCTGAAAACCCCCATCATTATTAGAAAACATATATAGCATAGGTTTAACAAGTAATTAGAAATAACTTAATTAGAGTAATTAAAATACTGATAGATTATACGGTTAACGGCCTCGCTCTTAGTGTTCGACACCCTACTTACCATGAAACTCCACCCGATCGGGTACACTGCCCGTTAAAGTGTTGTTTTAGGATAAGTCGGCTAAATATAAATTTAAAACTTGGTAATCAATAAATTGATCCTACATGATAGCACAACAATAAACTAGTCCTTTTTTAACATTGACCTCCACTAGGACTTTAGCAAATCCTAATCTTCCAATCCCCTGATTACACATACTAGTAGTCATGGCATCCATTATTAATGGTTTACCAATTCTACTAGCTAATGCACTTACCCCCTTAACACTCTATTCTTCTAAGGGTGGATTCATCAATTTAATCCATAATGGCATAGTACTTGGCTTTGTTCTATCCAATACAACACTTGGATCCTATTTCTGTACTACCATTGGTTTATTATTAACAATCCATGGTCCATTTTCAATAACAATTTGGAGACCTTGATTATTATCAAACTTGAACACAAATACTCCATTACCATTGTTAAGAATGTGTTTTAATCCAAATTTGCTCCACATCCTATATAAGTGATACCTCAGTTCTTGTATTGGCATTCTATAACCAACAAAATACCCACAAGCAGATAACTCCCATTTCTTACTCCCTTCTTTTACCAATTCTTCATCAAATATCACATATTCAAGTCCATCATCATTGATAACAGTTGGTATGTGATTTAGCTTATTATCAACATTCATTTCATTACTACCCACTTTACCAGCATAGCTACTATTAGACTTTTTCTCATCATAATTACCCATGCATGTTTTAACAGTACTTACATTCACTTGCATAGAAATTGGACTTACATTGAGTACCTCAGTGCTTTGAGCTGCTTCAACATTACTCTGTTCATATTCATTCTGGTTAGCCTCACTCATTTCCACACTAGATTCAATATCAATACACTTCATCCCCTCAGTATTATCAATCTTCAGCCTACTTTCATCCCCACTTTCACAAACCCTAGAAATGTTAACTGATGGCTCATATTTGGATTCAATGAATTTACCCATATGGAATCTTATCATATATTTACAAAGTTTTTGCAACTTAGGAATATTGGCAAGTTGGAGCAAATTGCTAGCAAGTTGATGCTCATTTAGAGCCTATAAATAGAAGGCTTTGTTTTGTTTTCAAACACACCAAAACACACAGACAAGTACTTCTTGTTGTGTTCTTAGTTTTTATCTTTAGTTGTAGTTTTGTAATATGTTTCTAGCTTAAGAAATATATAAAGTTTGGTGTTATATTCTCTTGTTTTGCTTTCGTATTGCTTAATTTTCAACAAGCTAGTTTGGGGTATAGTTGTAGTGTTGAATTATTCACACTCTTTACCTAGTCGGTGGGATATTATCACGGTTATTCCACAACAAGTGGTATCAAGAGCCAAGGTTATTCTTAATATGCTCTGTGGTTGCAATTTAATTTGATCTTCCACATTAGAAAAGAATTACATTGGTCTTTTGATTAGAAGCTGTTGAAAATTAATTTGTACTCAAAATGGTGGACGGCAAAGTCGACAAAGTACCTTCCACATCCACATTGGTAAAACCAACATCTTCAAGCTGGGCTAGACCAGTCTTGACGAATGCAAGATTGGCGGTGGAGGTTTTTGATGGCACGAGCCATTTTGGTATGTGGCAAAGTAAGGTTCTACACGCTCTTTTTCAGCAAGGTCTAGAAATTGCCATTGAAGAAATTAAACCAAGTAATGTAGAAAAGAAGGGAAAATGGTTAACCATCAATCGGTTAGCTTGTGGTATGATTCGTTCATGTCTTTCGAGATAGCAATGATATGCTTTCTCAAAAGAAACATATTTCTACAAATTGTGGGTGGCATTGGAAGAGAAATTTTTGAAGAAGAATTGTCAAAATAAGCTCTTTATGAAGAAGCGACTCTTTCGCTTCACATATGTACCGGGTACCACAATGAATGATCACATTACTAGTTTTAATCAGCTAGTAACCGATTTGATGAATATGAATGAGGTGTTTAAAGACAAAGAAGCTAAGCATTAATAATTGTTATGGATCGCTTCCAGAGGTAGTTTGATTGCTTGACAACAACAACTACTTAAAGGGAAAGGATGAAGGTCTCTTATTAAGTTTTACTGCTTTATATAGAAAAAGAACTGAGAAGGAAGGACAAGCAAATTAGTTCAAGTGGAGACGCAGAAGTTTTGCTAGTTAGAGGTTGTTCGCAGAAGAAGGGAACCGATAAGAGATGGAGATCCAAGTCAAGGCAGAGGTTAAGCAAAGATGAATGTGCCTTTTGTCATGAAAAAGGCCATTGGAAAAGAGATTGTCCAAGGTTGAAAACCAAGGACAATCATTACAAAGGGAAAGTTGTAGCGGAGGCTAACGTAACCAAGTGTGACGATGAAGAATCAGATCTCTCACTTGCAACATCGTCAAGTAGAAATGCTTCTGAGATATGGTTATTGGATTCCGCATGTATCCATCATATTACACCACATCGAGAGTGGTTTAGTAATTTTGAAGAGCATGAGGAAGTTGTTTATATAGCAGACGAAACTCCCCTCACTACTCATGGTATTGGTTCCGTTCGATTGTTGAATGAAGACGAAACAATTATGACCTTGAAAGGTGTTCGTTATTCGCCAAAGTTGAAGAAGAATCTCATTTCTGTTGGTACCTTAGAATCTAAAGGGTTCAAAGTAAGAGCAAAGGATGGGGTTATGAAGATCATCTCTGGCGTACTTGTAGTAATGAAGGGTATTCGTAAAATAAACAACACATATCACTATAAGGGTAGAACGGTTGTTGGAACTGTAGCAGCTGTTACCGATGGTGATAGAAATTCAGAAGCTGTGAAGCTATGGCATATGCGCTTAGGACATGCAGGAGAAAAATCCTTGAATTTGCTCATAAAGCAAGGATTATTAAAAGGACTTAGTTCCTGTAAGTTGGATCTCTGTGAGCATTGCATCAACGGGAAGACGACAAGGGTGAAATTTGGGACAGCTATCCACAAGACACAAGGTATCTTGGATTATGTCCACTCTGATGTGTGGGGTCCCTCAAAGACAAGATCTCTAGGAGGGAGACACTACTATGTGACCTTTGTTGATGACTTTTCTCGAAGAGTATGGGTGTACACGCTGAAGACAAAGGATGAAGTGCTAGGAGTGTTCATCAAGTGGAAAAAGATGATGGAAACTCAGACGTGTAGAAAGATCAAACATCTCCGAACAGATAATGGCGGAGAGTATAAAAATGATCTTTTCACAAAGTTTTGTGAAGATGAAGGCATCGTCAGGCATTTCACTGTCAGACATACACCACAACAGAATGGGGTGGCTGAACGCATGAACCGAACCTTGCTGGAGAAAGTTCGGTGTATGTTATCCAATGCTGGGTTGGGTAAAGAATTTTGGGCTGAAGCTGTGACGTATGCGTGTCACCTCGTTAATCGTTTGCCATCAACTGCTATTGATGGGAAAACACCATTTGAGAAATGGTATGGAAAACCTACCTCAGATTATGATTCCTTACATGTATTTGGTTCCGCTGCATATTATCAGGTGAAGGAATCAAAGCTGGATCCTAGAGCAAAGAAAGCACTATTTATAAGGATCACCTCTGGAATCAAAGGCTATTGCTTATGGTGTCCAAAGACAAAGAAGACGATCTTTAGCAGGGATGTCACCTTTAATGAATCTACCATGTTGAAAAAGGTGAATGTTGAGCAGTTAGATGGAACTCCCAAAAAGGTGGAGTTTGAAAGATTAATTGTACCAGCTGATAGAGAAATCGATGATAATTCTCCTATGATAGAAGGAGATTTTGAAGAAGAGGAGGTTTAAACTGAAGAACCTCGATAGCAACAACATGAATCAATTGCTACTAGCAAGCCAAAAAGAAACACTAAAAGGCCTGCTCGCCTTAATGATACGGTGGCTTGTGCATCTTCAATTGCAGCTGATGATGTTCCTACTACTTACTATGAAGCGGTTTGAGACTCAGAGAACGAGAAATGGAGGATTGCCGTAAGCGAAGAAATGCAATATATTCAGAAGAATCAGACATGGGAGTTGACCAACCTCCCAGAAGGGAAGAAGGCAATTGGATGCAAATGGGTGTATGCAAAGAAAGAAGGATTTCTTGTCCAAGATTATGTTCGCTACAAAGCAAGATTGGTAGCTAAAGGCTACGCTCAGAAAGAGAGAATTGATTATAATGAAGTTTTTTCTCCAGTGGTAAAACATTCCTCTATTATAATTTTGTTGGCTTTGGTAGTTAGATTTTGAACTAGTTCAGATGGATGTGAAGACTGCATTTCTACATGGTGACTTGGAAGAGGAAATCTATATGGTTCAGCCAGAAGGATTCAAAGTTGCAGGAAAAGAGCATGAAGTATGTAAGCTACATAAATCGTTGTACGGATTGAAGTAATCCCCAAGGTAGTGGTACAAACGATTTGATAAGTTTATGATGGAGTCGAAGTACACAAGAAGCAAATACGACCACTGTGTCTATTTGAAAAAGATACAAGATGGGTCCTTCTTATATCTTCTTCTATATGTAGATGATTGACCAACGCGAACTCACCCCTCAAATATGTAATCAAATACGAACCTGTATAAATACACAACAAGGGACGAAATCACGCAAGAGCAATGAAACCGGAAGCAGTATAGAGTGTCTCCGGGTCGTTTTGTCCCAACGAGGCTAAAATGGAAAATCGAAAGACTATTGACGATTGATGTTTGAATATGACAAAGATTTGATTTAGCACTAACACTGATAAGCA
>BQNB010188550.1:0-11940 GCA_026074375.1 Tanacetum coccineum | reverse complement strand
AACTTACAGATTTTACTTGTTTAGGTCTCCTGCTATAGACTTTAATCTCTGGTTTTTGTGTTTCTACTGAATGAGAAGTGGTTTCCTTAAGAGGCACTACTTTAGTGGAAGTGATCCTAGTTAAAGGGCACGAGTTACAAACTAATGTAAAAAGTCTTCATGTTGGTTTCTACTTATATCCTACTTCAGTGAACACTTTACCCGTATGTTTCCAAGTATTTTGCTTGTTGTTATTCTTAGTCGACTTAGATTTAGAGCGCACATTCACATCATTCACAAAATCAAAGAAACACACATCATGATTTGCATCAAACATACATTGTTTACATTTAACACAAACTAACTCAGAATTCGCATTTAACATAGTATGCTTAACATTTTCATCACAAATAGGGTGTTTAACATGATTATTTTTATTAGAACTTAAATTAGCTCTCCTAAGTTGGACTTCTACTTTATTCTTCAGGTTGCTACTTGGTGTTTGCGAGATCCTATCATTCTTTTAATTGCCTGTCGGCTGTGATCTGCTAGCACTAGTAGAACTCTTCAATTTTGTAGAAGGCAACATAGGTTTGTTAGAATCTTGTGTTTTGGATGACTCTACCTGTTTATGAATGTTGCTCGAGGATGTGAGAGGTTCAGAAAACCTAACTTTCTTGACTTTGTTCATTGGTGTGACAGCAACCAATTTCTCACTAGGTTTTGTAAAACTAGGGCATGTCTGAGAAACATAGACTAACAATTCCTGAACATATTTTGTAAACTTGCAAGTAGAGTCTAAGAGAGGTTCACTAGGATTTTTTTTCTAGCGCGTTCTACAAGTCCACGTATGGTGTCAGTATTTTCTATAGGCTTCTTCAAATAATCCTTATGGGCATCCTTATTGTTCTTAAGTCTACGAGAAAGAGGTTCTATATCTAGCTTGAACATTCCTGGAGCAATAGTGGTGGCATTAGTTATTGTGGTGGCATTATCAAGCACATTTTTACCTTTTAATCTCCTTAATTCATTTTGTAATGTTGTTGTCACAAAAATCTTTTCTTGAATTTGACCTTTTAAATCCGCATTTTCCATAGACTTAGAGTTCAATTGAGCAGTCAAAGAGTCACAATGTTCCTTAGAAAGAGCACGTGTCTTTTTAATCGAATCAAATTTATCTTTGTAAATCTTTTTCAAATGCTCAATTTCTTTATGTAAAAGCTCGTTTTCAGAGAGTAATTTTGCCACACTATGCTCCAACTCAATGTTTATGGTTTCAATCTTATCCAAATGTTGTTTCACTTTCTCTTCCTTGTCATTTTTTCTCATAGATTTGATATGTTCCTTCAACTTACAAATGGTAGTGTCTTTAGCTTGTAGCTGAGCTTTCAAATCGTTATTTTCAAAATATTCTAGAATTTCAAGAGCATTTTGATTATTACAGGATTTGTCCTTTTGAAAAATTTCTTGATTGAGTTGCATTGTCAACTCAAGAGAAATGAAATGTTTTTCAAGTTGTGAGTAACTTTTTGAAAGTTCATTATACGCATTTTGTTTTTTCAAAAGCTCAACATCAAGATCGGAACACTTATCACAAGATTCAATACTTTGCATTTCCAAATTCACATAATAACTAAAAACAGCAGTAGAACTCATCACACATAGCATAACATCTTGAGACATGATTTGGTGTAAGAGTCGATCATTTTCAAGAAAAAGTTCTTTCTTATGAATTTCAAAACACTGTTTGTCTACAGAACACTGTTGAACAGCAGCTTCCATCTGGTTAAAAACTATTTGTACTTCCGTTACCTCATTTAGAAGATCTTTATCAAAAACATTGAATATGTCTTTTAAGGTCTTTAAAAATGGAATTACTTCATTTAGAAAAACAGCTTTGGTGTGTTCAAACCCTCATTCTGCTTCTGTAACAGCATCGGATGTAATATGCTTTTTCACCACGGTGTCAAACTTGCCAAGATGGTATTTAAGCTTTTTAAGGCTTGTATTAACCAGGCTTACCTTAGGAAGTTCCCTAGGAGCCTCAATTTTGACAGGTGAAATATCAGATTGGTCAGTATTAGGGTGTGAAGTTTGTAACCAAAAAGCTTGTTCAGCAGACAATTCTTGTTGTGGAACAAAACGTTTACCAAAATCTTCAGACAATCGATTTAACTCAACATAATTAATTGGAGTAGTATTAATTTTCTTCTCTTTTGAAATTGGATCGTTTTGTTTTGCAAGCATTTTAGATCGACTTACTTCTTCCAAAATCAATGTCTCTTCATCATCAATCACAAGAATAACAGCATGTTGACTAGATATTACACTACCATCATACAAGGTTGGCTTAATCCGCTGAGCTTTCTTGAGATAAAACGGATTTTGATAACCAAGAGCTTGTTTGTGAGTGTCATCATAAAAAACTTGTGGCTTTGTTAACATGTGCATTGTTTGAGCAGATTGACCCACTTTATAAACAATATTATCCAGTTCTTTTATTTTCTTTTCCAAATCAATTTCTTTGTCCATATATTTACTTTCCTTTTCTTTAGATTCATTTTTGAGAACAATAAATGTTTGCAATAAATATTCCTTTTCCTTGAATTGATTAGAAAGATTTTGTTCAAGTAAGTCAATTTGCTGCTTAAGTGTAACCCATGCCCCTTTTTTGTGTTTTGAATATTCTAATTTAGTCCTTCGACTATTTGACGTTTGTCAATTTATTTAGAATATTGTACCGTGTTGACGGTGGTGAATTTATGAGATTGAGGTGAATTATGGTTATATGGTGTATAATAATCCTTTTTAGAGGGTATTATTATGTTATTTATGTTCCGGGTGGTTGACCCGTGAATTTTTGAGAAATGCCGAAAAACGAGTCCCTACACGTCCGTTAATGTCCAAATGAGTTTTGGGAGGTCTAATATGGAAATATGTCAAGTAAATACTCTAAGTTATTAGAAAATTATTTTTAAAGTGAATAAAAATGTTAAGTAACTTTGGGGAATAATTTACGGTTGAGTTTTACGAGCTTTCAAGTGATTCCGACACCAAAACAAAGACACCCAGGGGCATTGGATGCCTTGGCCGGCTATAGAACAAAGATAGGGAACAAGATGGCTTAATTTTAGCTAGTTGGTCCCAAGGAGGTACTAGAAAATTGTCTTATACCATTTTCAAATGCACACGCATTTCATAACATACCAAAAATCATTTTGTTCTTCTCTCTTTCACTCCCTCTTGCGTCCGAGCTAAGCAACACACACACACACACAATTATTTTTCAAACTTTGATAAAAAACATGAGAGTTTGGGTACTTCTGGATTGATTATAGTGTACACGTTAGCATTTGAACAACATTTGGGTTGTCCGGTTCGTGTTGAAATTTATTTTGAAGACCATTTTTGTAAGTCTTTCAAATTTAATTTTTACTTGTCCTTTTGGGTTGTTAGTGATGCATAGATGTAAGTTGTACAACCCGATCGTTTAAAATCGAAAGCGAAAAGTTTAAAAATGGTTGCTTAGGGTGCGTTTGGGGTTCGAATAAAATGAAACAAGGATAAGGTTTTGTTAGTTTTGATATTGTGGTCGTGATGGTTAAAAAACATATATTTGCTATGCAGCTTATTTTGTATGGGGCTTATTTGGGGTTATATTTTTGCTCGAATGAGCTTATTTTGGGCTTATATGCTCATGGTTAGAAATGGAAACACAAGGAAGGTGTTTTTGGTTATTACTCTAGTATGTCGTATTTTTGTGAATCATTATTATAGCTTATGGTGATAACCAAATGCGATACGTAGCTTATTAGCTTATTTTTAAGACTAATAATTAGATTTTGGAACTTATGGGCTCATGGCCCAACAAGCCCCATTTAAGCCGTGGCTTATTTAGGGTTTATTATGGTCCGAATTACTTTATTACTTATTGATTTAAGCTTATATACGCTAATGGACTTTAGTTTGGGCTTAGAACGTATATGGGATACATAAAAACCTTAATGGACCCTTGTTGGGCTTTAAAGTCCAATAAAAGTTAACTAGTCGTTTTGGGAATTTCGACGAACTTTTGGGAAGTGAAATATACTTGTGATGTTATATTAAAAGTCGTTTTGAGAAAGCATTTTGGTAAACGTCGTGAAAGGTGATTTTTGGAATTTGGTCAGAAAGTGTCGAAATGTTGGAAATTGTTTGAAAATAAGGCTTAAAAACATTGGAAAACGTCATATAAACGAACGGGTAATGCCAAAATTTCGTAAAAAGTTTACACTAAGAATTTTTACTTAAAACGTGATTTTTATTTTTAATAATAAAATTTTATTATTTTAATAAGTTGACAAAAAGACGAAGAATATATTTTTTTCTCGAAACTTTTCTAAAATGTTTAGCGAACCTAAACGTTTCATTTCGTATAGTATAAACGATATATTTATGGTAACTAAGTGTACCGAATGGACTTATCGAAATATATTTATAATTCATTATTATAAATATTTACTTATATTACTTAACTATTTTACGTAAATAGTATAAGCATATTGTATTAAGATATGGGTTTGATAGAGTATTTTTGGAGTTAAGTCGTCAACCATCACACCACTAAAATGTTTAAGATAACCGTACAACAAGCATCTGACCCCTATGCATCATACCTGAGAACTGCTTTGGGAGTGAATGATTAAAATGGGACATTATCTGGACTAGGTCGTGTGCGAACGTCGGTGCATTTGTTTGTGTGATTGAGATTTGGTTGCTAAAGATTTGCTTGAGGTGAGTTCTCGTATCCCCCATTTTTAGACTATTTTTTCGTTGGGAAAATGATACTCCAAATGTGTTTTGAACTGTTTTCTGAACTGTGCGCAACCTTGGTTTTGTTTTTTGAGACAATTATGTCATAGACTGCTATGTGTAATATATGTAATGTTATTTTACTTGCATGTATTTGTTTGGCATGCAAGGTTTGTGATTTTACCTGCATGTATGTTTTGGCATGGCAAGGGTTGTGGGTTTATACTTGCATGTACTGTGTTTGCAGCAAGGTTGTGGTCCTGCCCTAATTATATGCTCCAAACAGTAGCCCTTTAGGTGCTAAGTGACATATCAGAGATGAGGGCTCCAAGATCATTGTAAATGCTGTTTTGGTGACTAGCGGGGATGCTAGGTTATCGCACATGATTAACGGGGATGCTAAGTCATGATTTTGTTTCATATATTCACTGTCTATAGTACAAATAGTCCACTGTTTAATATGATTGGCACAACAACTCGGTTTCCGAGTCCAGAACCAACCAGTCACCAACATAATTGTGACTTTTTCCGAGAATCATTTTCCCTGGTGAAGTTAAGAATCGTTAAGGTTGTTGGGCATGTGGCAGACTTTAAGAATCCAATATGAATCGTGTTTTGAGAAGTATAGCAGTTTGAATTGTTGATATGGATTTGGTTTCTTAGTATGTTGATCTAGGAAAAGATTGAGTGGACCCCTGCCTGGCTTATGGTTGTAAAAATTGGCGACTATGATGCTTGTTCTTGAATTGTGAATAACACTCAAGGTTGATCTGAGGTTGATGGTCATCATGACAATTCATTAATCATTTTATTTTTCTCTAATTTGTCATCTTTATGTTTATATGCTCATTATGTCGCATTCTCGTATTTCCGCCGCTGACGGGTGTGACAGAATGGTAATCAGAGCCAAGGTTATAGAGAACTAGGTGGTTTGGCCTAGACTATAACCTAGGAACCTCCATATAGTTGCATTATAGAATTATGTGCGCGTGGTTTCCGCTTCTTATGTGATTGTTAAGTCATTAATTTGAAATGTGTGAGCCTAATACTAAGTATCACTGGGAAATGATACGGGTATAAATACGGTGGCCAACGTAATTATAAACGCATCACGACTCACGCATATTTAGTATTATCGTCCACACAAATCGGTGTTGACACCTTAGGACCATAATAGGCATATTATAGTATATTAAGTTACCCTATACGTGTTGACCATCCCACCTATCTAACATTGCCCATGTTCTCCCTCGTGTAGATAATGTCGCCAACGATGACGACCTGAAGTGCTGGTCGGCCTGCTGCCGCATCACGAGGAGGGGGAACGGGTAGACGAGCTGGTAGAGGTGGTGGTAGGACTAGAGGTCGTTCTGGTGATCAGGGTGACGGTATGATTGATGGTCAAGGTGGCCAAGTAGGTGGTCAGGGTAGTAAGATGAATGATGGTATTAACGGAGTCCTTAACTTCTCCACCATCATTGCACATCAGTTGCAGAATTTACTTCCCAATATTGTAGCCCAAGTAGGCGACCAAGGTAGAGGTCAGGGATTGGTAGGAATCCAAACGGCGATGCCGTCAATGACAACATCCGGGGTGATGTTAGTAGGGGTTATACCTATAAGGAGTTCTTAGCTTGTAACCCTAAGGAGTATGATGGTAAAGGAGGAGCTATAGTGTATACCTGTTGAATAGAGAAGATGGAGTTAGTTCAAGATATAAGTGGGTGTAGGGATAGTCAGAAGGTAAAGTACACTGCTGGTTCATTTGTTGGTAAGGCTCTTACATGGTGAAACTCTCAAATCCACACACGAGGTAAAGAGGCCGCCGTAGGTATGTCTTGGGAAGACATTAAGACTTTGGCTAGAGAGGAATTTTGCCCTAGTAATGAGATGCAAAAGTTAGAAACTGGGTTGTGGAATCACGCCATGGTCAGGGCTGGCCATGCTGCGTATACTGATAGGTTTCATGAGTTAGCTAGGTTAGTCCCTCACTTAGTAACCCCGGAAGGTAAGAGGATTGAGAGGTATGTGTGGCCTTGCTCTACAAATTTGAGGAATGGTGGCCGCAACGGAGCCAAAGACCATCCAAAAAGCCGTGTAGATAGCTAACACATTGACTGATGAAGCCCTTAGGAATGGATCAATAAAAAAGAACCCTGAGAAGAGAGGAAATGGAGGGGAACCTAGCAAGGATAAGAATGTGAGAGATGACAACAAAAGGACTAGGACTGAAAATGCTTTTGCTACAACCACCAACCCTGTAGGGAGAGAGAACACGGGTACGGTACCCAAGTGTACCATCTGTAGCACTTACCATCCACCTGGGGCACCTTACCGCACATGCTTCAACTGTAACCGCCTAAGTGATTTTGCTAAGGATTGTAGAATGGTGCCTAGGAATGTGAACCCCATCAATGCTAGAAACCCAGTAGCTAGGGCCTGTTACGAGTATGGCAGCATCAACCATATCAAGTCAGCTTGTTTTAGGTTGAATCAGGCTTAGAGGACAGGGGTAAACCATCAGAAGCAAGTCGTGGCTATTGATGAGGTTCAGGGTCATAAGAACCAAGGGAATCAGGCAAGAGGTAGGGCATTCATGTTGGGAGCAAAGGAGGCTCACCAAGACTCGAACATTATGACGGGTACGTTTACTCTAAACGATCATTATGCCACTACCTTATTTGACTCTGGCGCCGACTATAGCTTCGTTTCTACTACCTTTATACCTTTGTTAGGCATAGAGCCCAATGATTTAGGTTTCAGTCATGAGATTAAGATAGCTAGCGGACAACTAGTAGAGATTGATAAGGTTATTAGGGGGTGAAAATTAGAAATAGAAGGTCATGTGTTTGACATTAACTTGATACCCTTTGGAAGCGGGAGTTTTGATGTAATCGTAGGAATGGATTGGTTGTCTGATCAGAAGGCTGAGATAATTTGTCATGAGAAAGTAGTGAGGATACCACTACTAGATGGAAAGGTGCTTAGAGTATTAGGAGAGAATGTGAGACAGTTAATGAGTGCTAAGACTAAAGAGAAGAAACAAGAAGAGATAGTGGTAGTGAGAGATTTTCTCGAGGTATTTTCGGATGACCTATATGGATTGCCGCCTGTTCGGGAAACCAAATTTTAGATCGAGTTAATCCTTAGAGCAATGCCGGTTGTAAAGTTTCCCTATTGTTTGGCACCTTCTAAATTAGAGGAGTTGTCGGATCAACTCAGAGAACTCCAGGACAAAGGTTTCATTCGACCAAGCTCATCGCCTTGGGGAGAACCAGTATTGTTTGTTAAGAAAAAGGATGGATCCCTTAGAATTTGTATTGATTATAGAGAGTTGAATAAGTTGACCATTAAGAACCGTTATCCACTCCCTAGGATAGACAACTTATTTGACCAACTTCAAGGATCATAATACTTCTCTAAGATAGACCTTAGGTCCGGATACCATCATCTAAGAGTGCACGAGGATGACATTCCAAAGACTGCATTTAGGACTCGTTATGGACATTTTAAGTTCACAGTAATTCCCTTTGGTCCGACTAACGCACCAGCGGTATTTATAGATCTAATGAACCGAGTATGTAGGCCGTATCTAGACAAGTTTATGATAGTGTTCATTGATGATAGTTTGGTTTATTCTAAGACCCGAGAAGAGCATGAAATGCACCTCAGATTAGTCTTATAATTGCTCAAGAAACAGAAACTGTATGCTAAGTCTTCTAAGTGTGAATTCTGGTTGCGAGAAGTACAGTTTCTAGGACATGTGATTAATGGAGATGGTATTCATGTAGACCCTAGTAAGATTGAAGCTATTAAGAACTGGAAAGCCCTTAGAACTCCGTCTGAGGTTTGTTCATTCTTAGGATTGATAGGGTATTACCTTAGGTTCATTGAGGATTTTTCTAAGATAGCTAACCTCTTACTGTCTTGACTCAGAAAAGTAAGACCTACGATTGGGGTGAGGAGTAGGAGAATGCATTTCAAACTTTGAAGGATAAGTTGTGTAATGCACCTATTCTAGCTCTCCTCGATGGATCAGAAGACTTTGTAGTGTATTGTGATGCGTCCGGGTTAGGACTAGGTTGTGTATTGATGCAGAGAGGTAAGGAGATAGCCTATGCGTCTAGGCAATTGAAAATTCATAAGAAGAATTATACCACCCATGATTTGGAGTTGGGTGCGGTTGTGTTTGCATTTAAGATTTAGAGAAATTATTTATATGGGACAAAGAGTGTCATATATACGGATCATAATGGTCTCTAATATATCTTTATTCAAAAAGAGTTGAATATGCGACAGCATCGCTGAATAGAGTTGTTTAGTGATTATGACTGTGAAATCCGTTACCACCCTGGTAAGGCGAATATAATGGCTGATGCACTAAGTAGGAAAGAGAGAGTAAAGCCTAAGAGAGTTAGAGCTTTGAATATGACCCTTCAGTCGAGTATTAAGGATAGGATACTGGCGGCTTAGAAGGAGGCATCTGATGAGTCTGCAGGATTGCAGAAAGGTTTAGATGAGATGATAGAACTTAGGAATGATGGAGCTTTGTATTACCTGGATCGAATGGGTGTCCCTTTGAAGGGTGATGTGAGAACCCTGATAATGGACGAAGCTCATAAGTCAAAGTACTCTGTACACCCAGGAGCTAATAAGATGTATTCTAACCTTAAAGATAGGTATTAGTGGTCGGGTATAAAGAATGACATAGCTGTATATGTAAATAAGTGTTTGACTTATTTGAAGGTTAAGGCTGAACATCAAAGGCCGTTTGGCTTGCTGCAACAACCTAAGATTCCCGAATAGAAATAGGAAGGGATAGCAATGAATTTTGTAACTAAGTTTCCTAGGACTAGTAATGGGTATGACATAATCTGGGTCATTATGGACTGATTAACTAAGTTTGCTTATTTTCTACCTATGCGTGAGGATTATAAGATGGATAGGTTAGCTAGGCTATACATGAATAAGATTGTTGCTAGGCATGGTGTGCTGATCTTGATCATATCTGATCGTGATAGTCGATACACGTCGAGGTTTTACAGTCAATGCAAGAGGCATTAGGAACCCGATTAGACATGAGTACGGCTTACCACCCTCAGACTGACGGTTAGAGTGAGCGTATAATACAGACTTTAGAAGACATGCTTAGAGCGTACGTCCTAAACTTCGAGGGAAGTTGGGATGTTCATCTTCCATTAGTTAAGTTTTCGCATAACAATAGTTATCATTCTAGTGTGAGATGTGCGCCGTTTGAGGCTTTGTATGTTAGGAAGTGTCGTTACCCAATTATGTGGGCTGAGGTTGGAGAGGGTCAGTTACTAGGACCTAAGTTAGTGCAAGAGACCACTAAGAGTATCTCTCAGATTAAGGATAGACTTAAGGCTGCGCGTGATCGTCAGAAAAGTTATGCTGATAAGAGGAAGAAGCCTCTAGAGTTTAGTGTAGATGACTATGTCTTACTCAAAGTGTCGCCTTAGAAAGGTGTGGTACGCTTTGGGAAGAAAGGAAAATTTGCACCTAGGTTTGTTGGACCTTTTGAGAACATTGAGAAGGTAGGCCCAGTGGCCTATCAGTTAGATTTACTTGGGGAGTTAAATGGTGTTCATGACACGTTCCATGTGTCAAACTTTAAGAAGTGTTTAGCTGATCCAACAATACAAGTGCCCTTGGATGAGATCCAAGTAGATGCTAAGCTGAATTTTGTGGAAGAGCCTGTGAAAATCTTAGAGAGTAAGATTAAGAAATTAAAGCGGAGTAGAATTTCCATCGTCAAGGTTCGGTGGAATTCGAAACGTAGGCCGGAATTCACGTGGGAACGTAAAGATCAGATGAAACTAAAGTACCCACATCTGTTTAGTGCTGATAAGTAGTCGAATTTTGGGGGCAAAATTCTTTTAAGGGGGGTATAATGTAACCCCTGCCCCTTTTTGAGTTTTGAATATTCTAATTTAGTCCTTCGACTATTTGATGTTGGTCAGTTTATTTAAAATATTGTACCGTGTTGACAGTGGTGAATTTATGAGATTGAGGTAAATTATGGTTACATGGTGTATAATAATTCTTTTTAGAGGGTATTATTATGTTATTTATGTTCCGGGTGGTTGACCCGTAAATTTTTGAAAAATGCCGAAAAACGAGTCCCGGCACGTCTGTTAATGTCCAAATGTGTTTTGGGAGGTCTAATATGGAAATATGTCAAGTAAATACTCTAAGTTATTGGAAAAGTATTTTTAAAGTGAATAAAAATGCTAAGTAACTTTGGGGAATAATTTACGGTTGAGTTTTATGAGCTTTCAAGTGATTCCGATACAAAAACGAAGACACCCGGGGGCATTGGATGCCTTGGCCGGCTATAGAACAAAGATAGGGAACAAGATGGCTTAATTTTAGCTAGTTGGTCCCAATGAGGTACTAGAAAATTGTCTTATACCATTTTCAAATGCACACACATTTCATAACACCCCAAAAATCATTTTGTTCTTCTCACTTTCTCTCCCTCTTGCGTCCGAGCTAAGCATGAGAGTTTGGGTACTTCTAGGTTGATTCTAGTGCACGGGTTAGCATTTAAACAACGTTTGGGTTGTCCGGTTCGCGTCGAAATTTATTTTGAAGACCATTTTTGTAAGTCTTTCAAATTTAATTTTTACTTGTCCTTTTGGGTTGTTAGTGATGCATATATGTTAGTTGTATGGCCCGATCGTTTAAAATCGAAAGCAAAAAAGTTTAAAAATGGTTGCTTAGGGTGCGTTTGGAGTTCGAATAAAATGAAACAAGGATAAGGTTTTGTTAGTTTTGATATTGTGGTCGTGATGGTTGAAAAACATATATTTGCTATGTAGCTTATTTTTAAGCTTAATAATTAGATTTTGGAGCTTATGGGCTCACGGCCCAATAAGAAATCAATAAGCCGTGGCTTATTAGATGGCTTATTGTGGTCCGGATTACTATATTACTTATTGATTTGAGCTTATATACGCTATTGGGTCTTGGTTTTGGGCTTAGAACGTATTTTGGATATGTAAAAACTGTAATGGACCATTGTTGGGCCTTAAAGTCCAATAAGAGTTAACTAGTCGTTTTTGAAATTTTGACGAACTTTTGGGAAGTGAAATATACTTGTGATGTTATATTGAAAGTCGTTTTGAGAAAGTATTTTGGTAAGTGTCG
>BQNB010188548.1:0-11941 GCA_026074375.1 Tanacetum coccineum | reverse complement strand
TACCATACGAGCTCATTAACAGCAGAAAACCGGATACCTCCTTTCTACATGTATTCGGGGCTCTCTGTTATCCTAAGAATGATCGTGAAGATATTGGGAAGCTGGGTGTAAAAGGTGATATTGGCTTTTTTATTGGTTATTCTGCTGATTCCTGTGCTTACAGAGTTTACAACCAAAGGACAAATAAAATCATGGAGACAATGAAGGTGACATTTGATGAGCTTTCAATTATGGCTTTTGAACAAAGCAGTTCAAAATTCGGGCTTCATGGCATGACTTCTGGACAGATTAGTTCAGGACTCGATCTTACTTATGCTCCGTCAACAATAACAACTAAACAACCAACTGAAGGTGATTTGGATTTACTGTTCAAAGCTATGTATGATGATCATATTGGTGGTTAACCGTCAACTACTCCAAGAACTGTTCCGGCTGCTAAAGCACCTTAAGATCTTCAGACTCCAACGGCAACTACAACAATAGCAGACACCGCACCGACACCAACAAACTCATCCTCTCAAGCTACAAATTTTCCAAACACTTCACAAGATGTTGACGAGCTCGAAACACAACAACATGTTCAGCATCAACCCAAAATAGTTGCTGACAATGTTCCAAATGATATGTTCGATGAAAATACGTTTGTAAATCCTTTTGCTACTCCATCCACAAGTGATGCTGAATCATCATCTTCACAATATGTGGATCCATCGAACATGCATACGTTTTATCAACCATACCCTCATGAATATCAATAGACTAAGGATCACCCTCTGGAACAAGTGATAGGAGAACCCTCATGACCAGTTTTGATAAGGAATCAACTCTGATCTGATGGTGACATGTGCATGTATGCATTAACAGTGAGCACTATGGAACCGAAGAATGTCAAAGAGGCTATGACCGACCCTGCATGGATTGAATCAATGCAAGAAGAGCTTCTTCAGTTCAAAAGGCTTGATGTATGGGTGTTAGTTCCTGCTCCAGATAACATAAAACCCCTAACTTTGAAATGGTTATTCAAAAACAAGCATGATGAAGATTACACGATAATCCAAAACAAGACTCGTCTGGTTGTGAGAGGGTACCGCCAAGAGGAAGGAATAGATTTCAAAGAATCCTTCGCTCTGGTTGCTAGAATGGAAGCTATCAGGATATTTTTTGCATATGCTACACATAAATCGTTCATGGTGTTTCAAATGGACGAAGATGTGTACGTGTGTCAACATGAAGGTTTCATCGATGCTGATCATCCAAGCCATGTCTACAAGTTAAAGAAGGCACTATATGGGTTAAAGCAAGCACCAAGGGCATGGTACGATGAATTGTCAACGTTTCTCCTACAGAATCACTTCATCAAAGGCACAATTAATCCAACGTTGTTTATAAGGTGCTTCGACGAAGACATCTTAGTGGTACAGGTCTATGTTGATGATATTATCTTTGGTTCAACACACCCTAGGTATACCCAACTATTTTTTGATCTCATGAAAAGCCTCTTCGAAATGTCGATGATGGGGGAAATGACGTTTTTCCTTGGTTTACAAGTTAACCAATCCCCCTGTGGTATCTTTATAAACCAAACAGTACCCAACTACGTTGTTATAAATCCCTTAAAAAATATGGCATGAAGCATGTGATCCGCTTGGTACTCCAAATGGAGATCAAAGACAAGCTGGACCTAGATCAAAATGGTCTCTAGTCGATGCAAAACAAAATATCGTAAGCAAGATGAGCCCTAATGTATCTTACGTCTAGTAGACCGAACATTGTACAGCCTTACGTATGTTTAGTGCTCGGTACCAGCTAAGCCAACCGAGCACACCTACAAGGAGCGTTAAAAAGGATCTTTCGTTATCATCCGGGGAACCGTTAATACGGGTCATTCTGTATTCGAAGGTGATTTCAGGTTTTGAACTAACCGGATTTTCAGATGCTGCTGACTATGCGGGAGTAAAGACAGTTCAAGAGTACTCCGGTGGAGCATCCATGCCTTAGGAGAAAAGTATGGTTAGCTGGTCCCAAAGAAACAGACTGTACTGCGTTTCTACCAGCTGGAAGCAGCATATGTGACTCTAATCCGTTGACTTGTGCCCAAGATCCTTTGGATGCTGTACCACAGGTAACGGACTATGGGCTTTCATTCAACACGAATTCCCATCGTATTGTGATTCGAAATCAGCCAAGCCTATCCTGCAACCCGGCTCCCAACACTCAAGAACAAAACACATCGCAGTCCGCCTACCATAGGTCATAAAGGAACACGTAGAAAAGGGGTTACGATTGAACGTATTTTGGGTCAGACGGATTAACCAACGGCCGGACCTTCTTCACCAAAGCTCTTACCCAGTAGTACCGATTCATCTATTTGGTTCGATCGCCCTTGGTGAGGCGCAGTTATCTCCTTAAAGAACTGGACCGTCTTGCAAAATCTCAGTAATCCTTTGTATAATTTTATAGAAAAACAAAATATAAAAAATTAAAAACCTATAAAAACAAAATACAAAATCAAAAAAGTTTCAAAAACTACTAAAAAAGAATCTCTCCGACATGCTCTCGACAATCGATACATTGCCACCTAGAAATGTTGATAATATTAACACAGGTGAATAAATGAAGTTCGAGCGAGAGTTTTAAATGCTTTCAAAACATGTCCTTTCATTTTTTCTCTAACGACTTCTAAGTAAATGTCAGCTTAGAAACTTTTACTGGTCTCCAAAGAAAGGAAAATGTTTCATATTTAAGTACATTTATCCCTAAACAAAACGGAAGCTCATATCTTTCACGGTCTGAGCAATGGTCATATAAACATTCAAAGTTTTTGATGCTTCAAGAGAAGTTCTAAGGAAAATGATGGTAAATAAGATATATCCACATAGTTTCCTTGTTGAGCACAATGTTTTCAAGATATCTCAAAACTAGAAAATTTCAAATTCTTCAAATTGTGTGCCAAACAACTCCCACTCCAAGATTTCAATCTATCGATATATTGAGGGGGGGATATAATAATAAGATTCCATTCTGCATGTACTCCTGTTCTCTCCAGACTTTGTTAGGCTCATGTGAATTCCGGACATTAATTTGTTTTTAATTCACTAATTGTCAAAAAATTGTAAACACATATGCAATTTTTGAGGGGGAGAATAGTGATTAAAATGTGATCAATACGGATTAATAATGATACGATCACAATCTATAATTGCCGTTTTCCAAATCCTCGCATGTGCAAACTCTGTTCATAAATTGTGCATATGTGTAGGAGGGGAGCTTTTGGTAACTCCTGAAACCGTCTTAATGTGTAATAAATGACTTCTCGAACACGTTGATTGATTTTTCAATGGTTTTATGGCTACAATGGATATACCAAAGACCGGTGCCATCTTGTTTGGCTCATAGGGGTTTATAAGCGGTTAGGTTAGGAATTTCTGTTCCATGATCCAGCCAAAACCAGAGGGATCTACCCGGAACTTTCCTCTAGATAGATATATAAGTCCTAGGTTATGAATTGAAAAAAAAAAGGAGATAAAAGTGAGATTGGGAAGAATGTTATCCCAGGCATGAGTTAACACCCAGGAACAATCCCTCAACAAGGTGGATAATGAGGACGCGTTGGTTTACCATTGTCAAGGGGTAAGAATGGAAAAAGACTTTGAATGATATAAGGGTGTAAAGAAAGAAGCCCTCCATACAACCTTACCAAAACCGGTCAATGCATAATCTATCGGTAATCACAAAATGATTCCGAGATTAAGTCAATCATCATGGACCCAGTGATTGCAATGCACAACCCTTCCCTAGCCAACTGCAGAATCTCTCAAAAGATTTCGTTTCAGTTTCTCACGGAGTTACATCACATTTTCTATCGGCTTTCTCATTTCCGAGATCGTTGATATTGAACAGAGTGGCAGTCCGCACTCCAATCCAGCCTAACCGATTCACCAAATAACCAAAGTGGCACTTATAGAGTCCCTAGAGCCATCGAGATCCATCAATAATCTCACTAGGACCCAAATTCCAATAATACAAAATGATGTACATCGGTTTAAGTATAACAACATTTTGTATCCATTAAGATCCTACGCATTATCCTTGTGGAATAATTGCCAGAACACAGAGTGATACTCTTTAGTATTCACAGTGGTAGATGGAAACCTTCTTGAGCCAACATCAAACCAAGCTCTTGGTAGTGACTTGCGAGATTCTAAATGAAATCGAACTTATGTGTCCACTGGAAAGAGAAAACGTTGGTGAGATTCTACATGAATCAAACTTGTTCCGAATATAGAATTGACGACTAAATCAAAAGATAGTAACTAATCTGATTCACTCTACCGTGTTGTCGCTTTTGAGACGCTCCGGTAAACGAGAACGGGCTAGTGCCAGCTTTGCGTAAAACCCCTGTCAAGGAGATTCTTTGAATTCTAACCTGATCACAGGTCAGTAATTATTAAACTGATTAACGGGAACCGCTGGGTATTGCATAACCATATTCGACGAAATGACAAAGACACTTCGTCCATATATGTTTATCTCTAACCTGTTACTTGCAGTTTTCCTGATGGTAGCAGCCTCTAGTCCCATGAGAGTCAAGATTCAAGACCTCATCATCAATCCACAAAGATTAATACATGATGAAAAGCTCAAACTCTCAAAGTCTTCCGCAATCTCTGCTGAACAAGCACTTCTCATCAGAACTGTTTGTGGTACAAGAAATCTGTTAAAAGAAAATGTTTGAGGGAGTTTGTTAGCAAGCTTTTCAAGATCTAGCATAGAGGGCGGCGACACACAATCGCAAGGCATATAAAGATTCAAGGATAAGATTTAATATCTCAGAAGTCAAGACAAATCAAGCCAAAGACCACATATCTAGTATTTTGTCAAAGTAATAACAAGTTAAAAGATCAAGATCCAAGACACAAGCATGCAAAAGGACTTCCAAAAGGAATTCCCAAGAATACAAGGCTCCAAGACTCAAGACGTCACCAGAAGGAATCCACAATTGAATGACCCCCCTTAAGGGTGATTGTTACCGTATATTTATTAAAGTGATTAGTCATAAATATTCCCGGAGCCTGTTATAAGTGAAAACGTATTTACGGGAATTTAGTTAAAGCTAGTTGGGCTAGTTTGTCGGCTCAAGCCCATTTGTAACTATGAACCGGAACCCCAACACAAAGCCAACAAGAACAGGAGTCCATCCTTGTACGAGTCTTTACCTATGGAATAAGAACGTACTCGTTGATCCTAGGGTCACCTGCTAGTCTAACTAAGCTCACTATTCTAAAGGCAAAGATAAGTCAATATTTGTGATCCTATGATTCTAGATATATAAATTGCAATATGGAGAGCTATCCCGGACTCTTAGCCTACGCCCAAACAACACCGAAGTTGCAGCACATTAAATATGTAGGACTAGACCCAGTTGAATGATAGGTCGCATACTTAAGCACGTAAACGAATATAAATTGATAAACATAAACAACAATCAACGATAAATTAAGCAATCGAGATAAATAAACCAAACATTAGATCTTTATAAACATGGCTGATACCTAAAGGTATCAGCCGATAGTCATTGTAAAAATACACACGGTTTGATATATAAATGATTTAAAATAAAGAAACCTTAATCAAACGCGTATTCGGTTGCGCAAAGATTACTTGAGTTTTCCTATGACCTTGAGGCTCTTTTCTGACCTTATATGCTCTTCTGATTGTCTCTTGGTCGACTTGGTGGTTTAGGGATTCACTTGCATACCTAAAACTGAGTTTAGGATTGTCTATATATAGTGGTCTGGAAGTCGGTTCGATACGGCCTATTGAGAAGCTCAATACGGCGTATTGGATGACTTGGCGTGGGCTCCAAGAATAAAATATTCCAGAATTTTCCTGAGCTGATATGGATACGACGTATCGGACCACCTGGATACGGCGCATTGGACCTCCTCGATACGGCGTATCAGACTTATTGGGTACAGCGTATTGAGCTCCTCTGGTACGGTGTATTGTACATCTTGGGTACGGCGTATCGAGCTTCTTGGGTACGCAGTATTGGATGAAAGTGTCATTTTCTTGATATTTAACCAAAGTATAATATACGACGTATATGTTGATGTGGATATGGCGTATTCTTCAAAGTCAGGCAATGGTCTTTTGATTCGTCAAAGTCTTGGATACGTCGTATAGTTCTAGAATAATACGGCGTATTTGCTGTCAGATCAGTATACTTTCTCGAACTCTTCATTTATGCTCCAAAATGCATGCCTTTTAGCTAATCTTCACCAAGTACTCCATAATTACTACAATTCTCAAATACAAATGGTTAAGCAACAATTCTTTGAAATAATTATATAAAACAGGTTAAATAGATGGGATAAATGATGCTATAAAAGTGACGTTATTTGATGTCATCAAATATCCCTTCACTTGAATCCTACTTGTCCTTAAGTATCCTTTAGAAGTTTATAAAAATATATCCTTAAGGATATTTTCTGTTAAAGCACTTATTCGATCAATTACAAGTACACAACCAAACACCTCACGAAATAGGAAGATGAAAACACTTAAATCACTCAACTAATCTATGTGGTAACATGTAACTAATTCGCTCAATTGCTCGGTCGTGACGAGTATTCTATCATAAGCTTGGCAAGGATACACATCTCCACTACTAAAGCCAAGGAGTAACAAGTTTATAAAGGTAAATATGGCTTTTTATATGGAAAGGCGTACGGTTGATCGTTCTACAATCTTTCACCAGAAGTACCACCCCCAACAAAGCAGCTGAAGCACACATACATGGCCGTTACGACAGAATAGACATGTGTGTTTGATCACATCCTCATTCGAATTTAACTAACTGTTAGGATGAAGAATGATATAGGGTAGGATCCTTCTAACTTTTACAAAAAGTCGCAAACTTATGAGGCA
The DNA here is from genome assembly GCA_026074375.1 of Tanacetum coccineum. Classification (NCBI taxonomy): domain Eukaryota; kingdom Viridiplantae; phylum Streptophyta; class Magnoliopsida; order Asterales; family Asteraceae; genus Tanacetum; species Tanacetum coccineum. Next base: position 5,011 of record BQNB010188548.1, on the reverse strand, counting down.
GCTAAGACATGCATACATGGCCGTAACAACGGAATTGACATGCATGCTCGAACCAGTCCTCATTCGCGTAAAACCAGCGGCTAATCATTAGGTGAGAGGGAAGTAAATTGTTGTTAAATAAAAATTAAGAAACAAATAGATTAAGACTTAAGATACAAGTTTCTAGACACTTTTTTCCCGACCGTTACCATGATTAAGACACAACTATTTACAACGTCTTGATCATCGATAAAAAAACAACAACCTAAGTTGGCGTTCCCGTAACGGTCAACTTCCCAATCATCCCAAAACTTTACATACTTTACAAGGCAAGTGGCGATATCTTCCACTTTGTATAATACTCTACATCGTTGATTTTTTTAGATGTATCAACGAATAATCGATCCTTCGTGTAATTCCTTCGGTAGTTACGAAACGATTATCTTCAAAATTTCTTTCTCTCTCTTTGTATTTTTCTCATTTTTTCAATTTTTTTTTGCCAAACATTCAAATCTCGGTGTAGTTTCACCATCTTCATGATCATAATAATTCTGGATAATTCATTCGTTAGTTCTTCGTTCTTCGGACTCACCATTAATTGTGATGGTAGTAAAATCACATGAGTTTTGACTACTAATATACATTCCCATTTGCAATGTGCAAATTTCCAACCGCACCAAAGATAGAAAATGACACAAGACTCGGAAAATACAAACTTTACACTTTAAGCAACTAGCAACTGTAAATTAAACTTAATCTAACAGGGTAGGTGATACGCTATATAATATATACTAATATATAATATACCACAAGAGCAATTAAGAAAATTCCCTAAGGAAAATTCACTCTTTGGGATATATATATATATATATATATAATATACGTATGTTTACCAGAAAGTATGATTTCCCGGGTCGTTTTCTCAACGATTTGAGAAATTGAAACCTCGCTTGATATTGGATACTGATTTGAATGGGTTCGAATATTGATTGTGTTTTCTATAACTACTAATTAAAAGCACAATTAAACACAAGTAATTAAAAACAATTAAAGCACAAAATCAATTAACGGGACAAATAAAACGCGACAAATAAGTAAGTAAACTAAATTTAACTCCTAAAAATGCAATCTAAATTTCTAAACCTAAGATAGGACAAAAGAAAATTTTAGGCAAAAGAAAAACATTTTTTTGATTATTTTTAAATTTATTATGAATTAAAAACTAACTTAATCTAATTAAATCCTAAAAAATAGCAAATTAAGTACTAAAAATTTAGAAAAATGATTTTTAAACTTAGAAAAGTCTAAAATAACATAAAAACTCAGAAAACTATTTTTAACTATTTTTAAAATTAAAATCCTATTTTTAAACTTAAAATTAAAAGCTTAAAAATGAAAATAAAAATCTAAAAGGTGTAAAATTGATTTTACTGAATGTAAACCTAAAGCTATTTTTTATAAAACTAAAAACTATTTTTTTGAATTTTTATAAAACTTTTTTCTATTTTTTATTGATTTTACAATTTTTTAACTTTCGAAAAACTATTAAAAATAAACTAATTGATGGAAAATTACGAAAAATTCAGGAAAAAAACTATGATGCAACGAAGATTACTATAAAAATAATAGTTTCAACTCAGCTTATCATATAAGCTGTGAAAATTGCTTATTAGGCTATGGCTTATAAATGAAAAGGAAAATTAAAACGTGTATAAGTATTCAATGAAAGGAAATAATGATGGATGAGCTATTGTAGCAAACTGGTTAACATGTATGGTATATGTGTGGGAGGTCGTGGGTTCGAGGCAGGCAAACCACCTTTTTGCACTTTTTTTATTTTTTCTTTTTATAAAAAACTAAAAGTTAGAACTTATAAAAAACTTAATTTTAAGCACTTTTAATAAATGAAGCAAAAGCTTAAACTCAAAAACAAGCTCAAAATCAGCTTATGAATAAGCTAATTGCAGAAAGTGGGCTTTTGAGCTCACTTTCACTTAAACAATTGATAAAAGCTCAAATTAAGCTTAATTTAAAAACTGAAACCTGTTCTAGACTCCTTATGACATGCTTAAGTTAGAACTAAGAAGCTTATTGAACTAGAATCATGTTAAGCTAACTGAATTTTGAAGGAAAACTAGTAAACTTTGGTTTTTACTCAAAAAGCTCAAAGACAAAATAAGCTCAAATGCTTAATAAGCTATATTAGAAACTCGGCTTTGAAAACTACTTTACCTATATATAAGCTAAGAAACCAAATCATAAAAACCTAAGCTATAAGCTAGAATATTATAATCTAAAAGCTAAAATTTTAAACCTACTAGCTTTAGACTTTTTGGATTTTTATGACTTTTGACAGCAAATTAATCTAAGAAATTAAGCTGATTATTGAAGAGCAATACTTAATATACACTATACTATACCTAAACTATAAGCTAGAAGAAATTAAGCCCTAAGATCCTAAAGTAACTAGCCTAAAATTGACCCTAAAGTAACAGCAGTACTAACTGCTGTTAGTACTGATATACTTGGCAAAAGGCAAGCAACAATTGTGCAGGTTTCCTAGAGGGATAACCTGCACTTAGACACTCTTATTGAGTGTGTACAAACTCAAAACAATCAAGAACCAAGCCTTAGATGGCTTGGTTCAATAATTTGCACAAGTGAAAACTATGAAAATTCCCCTGGTGCAGAAACACTAAAATAAGCTCAAAAATGCTTAAAAATCTAAAGTAACTTTCAAAACCTTTTTAAAACTCATTTATTCCTGAAAACTCAGCTGTCCAAATTGAATTTCCCAAATTGCTTTGACTTTTAGTGGTCAATTAAGCTTAATCCAAACACTCCTTTAGGATATTGACAGATTCAAAATGAGCTTTAAAATGAAATCTACTTATTTAAACCTTGATACCAGACATCCATGAACTTTTAACAAACTTGACAAACATGATTTAACAGCTAAATAAGCAACAATCAAAGATCTACTCTATTTTCTACTATTTTTGGTTTTTTATGGTTTTTAATGACAGCAAAGAAGAACTCTAGGATCTAAGATATAATAAGCAAAAACAGATTATAAAACACACTTAATAAGCTAGAATAAGGGAAAATAAGTACTAATAAGCAACTAGAAACAGCAAATAAGCAAATCTAAGCTAATAAGCACCTTAACTACTATTTATGCTAGAAATTAAAAACAAAAGGAATTTAAAAGAGAAACTTACTTGAGCTTCAGCTTAACAGAAGCTAGAATGCTCTTAGAGCTTTGCTACAAGCTCTGGCTTATTTAAAATAAGCCAGTATTAGTCCATGGAGATCCTTCCATTATTGATCTCCCTTCCAAAAGTCTAAAGCAAAGGTGATTGACAGATTTTAAGTATTTAAGTATATTAAGTCCCTTTTAAGCTCAAATCCAAGCTTATAGACTTGGATGAGCTATATTGAGCTTATGAGAGCTTATGAATAACTTTAAGATATTAAAACTTAGGATCAAAACAGGATTAAATGAAAACTCAGCTTATATTAATGATAAAATTCAGATTACAATACTTGAGAATAACAAATTACAAGAGCTTAATAACTAAAAGAAAATTACATTTAAAAAAAAAACTACATAAGCTAAATTTTTAAGCTAAAAATTACAAGGAAAGAAGATAAATGTGTGTGAGAGGTGAGGCCTATATATAGCCTTGCTAAGAAGCTTCTAGGTCTTGATTTCTGTTAGACGCTCCTGTCAACATCATCCCTTGATCATTCTTCAATCATTGAAATCCACTTTTCCACCGTTAGATCAAAAATAGAGCTCACACGGATTGCCAACGTGGCAATCCGTTGTGATGCTCTTGTGCTTTCTCTCTGAGTGAATTCAGTCCAAAAATTTCATTCCCTTTGTGCTTTCTCCATAGCCACGTGGCCTCTTGCTTAAGTGAGCTAATGAGATGCTTTGATTTGACCCATTTGTCCCTGCCATCTTATATGCGATCACTTGAATTACCTTAATTGCCCATCAATTGGGGAAAGCCCTTTGATTTACCTTGGGTTAATGTTGGGGACGATGGGTGAATAGTGCCCACGTTTTCCCGCTTGTTTTAACTGTCACAGGGTAAATTCGTTTTAAACTTTTAAATAATTACACTTTCAGTCCCTGTGGTTTTTGAATAATAAGCCAAGATATCCCAAGTGTAATATAACTTTTGTTTTTGGCAGGAATGGCCCTTGTACTTTGATAAAATGGTAATGGGCTTGGGATTGGGCTTTATTTTGGGCTTGGAATAGGTTTTTGGTATCCGGGTATGTTCTTTAGGGTTTTAAGGACCATTTGTGTAACTTTTTGGAAAGTTGAGGGCCTTAAATAGTAATTGTGGGTTTTTGTCTTTTTATGGTTAACTTCTGTTGACCAAAGTTTGACCAAGAGTTGACCACAGCTTTGACTTTTTGACTTTTCCTACTTTTGGCTTTGCATCTCTGGCTTCTTTTGTGCTCTTCCGTTTCTCGTGTCCGTGTTTGCCCGTTCTTGACGGTTTTCTTGTGATTTTTGATATATCCGTACCTGCACACACAAAACACAAAAACAAGCATATTTTTGCCATTTTTAGTCTGTTTTGGGTTTAATTGGGTCATTTTAGGTATTAACGGATATGTGTATTTTGTACATATCAAAATTCCCTAAACTAAACGATTGTGTGTCCTCACGCAATATCACATGCCTTATAACCAAATACTTATGAAATTTTCCCCAAACTAATCCTTTAATAAGTAGAAAAGACTTGGGAAAATTTCTAAGTCACAAGTTATAGAACACCCAATTTCTCATTTTCAAAACTTTTTCTTTTTTTTATATAATTTTTCTTGATAGATTCCTAACTACAAATTATTTAATTACAAAAGACATAATGTATTGTTTTCATTACCACATTGGTAACTTTTAGGATCATGGAATAAAAAGCACAATTAAGTGTCTAAAAGATAACTTCATTATTTCCGATTTTTCACTTTACCCATACTAAGTTTAAAAATAAGATCACCGTTAATCAAG
>BQNB010188547.1:0-11941 GCA_026074375.1 Tanacetum coccineum | reverse complement strand
ATTCAAACATCAAGTTTATTATTATCATAACCATGTTCATTAGTTATTCAACAAGTTCATATTATGACTCTCATTAAACCTAAACAAACATGGTAGAACTACTCCATATTGATTGAAACAAGACACATAACATTCATGATAAACTCAGAAAAGATCATAGTTTAAAAGGGAAACAAGGTTATACCAACTCCAAGAGCAAACGCTTGATGATTTAACAAGAATTTCCAAAGAACACTTTATTATAGATTCGAAATAAACTTCACTACTACCCCTTTGGATGGATTATACCTTAGAAATTGGATGAACTACAAGCAAGATCACTCAAAATCCTAAAAACACTTCTAAACTCTTTCTTGAGATAATTCTTTGGTTGAATAATGATTGTGTGTGTTTGATTGATGAAAAACCCTAAGATTAGGGTCCTATTTATAGCCTTAAAGGTACCTCAAGTCATGTGTTTTGGGGGAAGTGATTAGTCTCTACTTCAATGCATAAAGTTAATGATTTGTGTAACTGCAGCCTCAAGTGTGCCGCACTTCGCAAGAAGTGCGCCATACTTGCCTTCACATTAATATTTCTCTCTCCTCGACCATAAGTACGCCGCACTTTACAAGAAGTGCGCACTTGGCAACTTTACATATAATACTTCTTTCCTTCTTTTTCTAGATCCTTCTTTAAATACTCGTTAGCGCTTTTAACAAACATCTTTAGCTTTTTTGGTCCTTTCCATAATCTTAGCAACTAAAACAACTTTTACATAGATAAGTATCTAAACACGTAATATTTATTATATTTACATAGATAATTTACATATTTACTAGAGATATTTTTATGTATATTTGGAGCGTTATCAAATGTTATCAAATATCCCACCACTTAACTTCTACTTGCCCTCAAGTTGAACTGTTAGAATAATTCATAAAAAGATTTTCCCAATTTAACTCGGAGAAATGATTTCATAATTTACTTATGCTAGAAACCATCAAAGCCGAAGACCTCACGAAAAGGGGATCAAAATCACTCAATTCTCTTAATAGTCTAAGTGTTTCATTTTTGGGATGATCGCTCATCTGCACTGTCATAGCATGTATTCTATCATAGGCTTGGAAAGTACACAAATCTGCACCAGTTAGAATTAGGGTCTAAACAGCTCTTAAAGGCAACATGGGTGACACACACACATGTTTAAACAAGTATTTGATTCTTTCTGATACCATTGATCCAGAAAAGGAAACAAAACCACACATGCTCAGCCACATCTAAGGACTGTACATCCTATGGATTGCTCTTTACCTTAACTCGAGCAAGCTAAAGGGTCAAAAATTTTTTACAAAAGGCGTATGAAAATTTTTACAAAGGGTATGATAAGACATGGGATACTCATTTAATTGGTGTTAAACAAAATACAAAATAAATAGTCTAAAATAATCGAAGGCTGTCATAACCGGCTACTGTCCATCCATAAGTCCAAGTATCCAAGTACGAGAATCTGATCTAAAATCATAGGCTACTAGCCCAACCTTCACAATCATACAGATTGCTTATAGTTTCACCATCTTTATATCTTGAGCACACATATGGCTTATAGTTGCCCTATCTTCATATATTTTTAACAACTTACTGGTTTTATAACACGTAACCAACACGCATATGCTACAAAGGTTTATATTTTTCTCTCTTTTTATTACCCTTGTAGCATATGGTAAATACAATGCACATATCCCCCCACTTAAGATGAATAATATCAAAAGTGATGATATAGGGGTTCTTTATAGATAAAAAACGATAGGTCTTCCACGAACGCGTAAAATTTCCAAACAAATTTCCCTGAACCATGGACTTAAGTTGCCAGGAATTTCAACACAAAAAAATATAGACAACAGGGTTGGCTAAGGAAAAATGGAGTAACGAAACATTAACATAAAGGGTTATACCAACTCTAAGAGCAAACACTTGATGATTTCACAAAAATTTCCAAAGAACACTTTATTATTTTCAATGTAAACCCATAAACTATGAACAATTCTGTTACAATAGCTTATAGCTTCGAAATAAACTTCACTACTACTCCCTTGGATGGATAATACCCCAAAAATTGGATGAACTACAAGCATGATCACTCCAAATCCTAAAAACACTTCTAAACTCTTTCTTGAGATAATTCTTTGATTGAATAATGATTGTGTGTGTTTGAATAATTAAAAACCCTAAGATTAGGGTCATATTTATAGCCTTAGAGGTGCCTCAGGTCGTGGGTTTTGACGGAAGTGAATAGTCTCTTCTTCAATGCATAAAGTTAATGATTTGTGTAACTGCAGCCTCAAGTGCGCTGCACTTCGCAAGAAGTATGTCGTACATGCCTTTGCATTCAATTTTCTCTCTCCCCGACCATAAGTACGCCGCACTTCACAAGAAGTGCGCCGCACTTGGCAACTTTACACTTAATACTTCTTTCCTTCTTTTTCTAGATCCTTCTTTTAACACTTGTTAGCGCTTTTAACGGACGTCTTTAGCATTTTTGGTCCTTTCCGTGATCTTTGGTCCTGAAACAACTTTTACATAAATAAGTATCTAAACACGCAATATTTAATATATTTACATAGATAATTTACATATTTACCAGGGATATTTTATGTATATTTAGATCATTATCTAATTCCCCCATACTTAGCTATATTGCTTGCCCTCAAGAAATCAAAGTGAAAGTATTTCATTCTTATTAGTGGAATAATAAACAAGTTTATGATCACAAGCGAAGATAACGCGACAAAGCAACTCACGAATTTTTTGAGTTAAGTTTGATTCACACTCGCTCAGTTTCGTGAAGTAAATTATATACGTAAGTCACTCAAATGCTCAGTCATGAATTGTTCAAATTACTATAAGCTTGTATAAGAAACTAAATTGCACCGACGTGGCGTTAGCACCAGACAATTTTCAAAAGAAAAGGGTTTTATTAAAATGACATGGGAATTTGGGTTTATATATTTTTGGAATTTTGTATTTCTATGTCAAAAAGGCTATAAGTAAGTTATAATCAACAATATCCGTATGTGTACTAACTTTCCTTTCCACTTTTCTGGCTTATTTTTGCCTTATTACTTTTACACCTTTTCTTTCACTTAGGGATACTTGCTTTCCCACATACTTATGAAAAGCATGTTACTTTAAACGAACTTAGAAGTTTGCAACCTTCGCATTTCATCATAATAGCGACAGCATTAACGTGTGACAATACATACGATAATGCGTCTAATAATTTAATTATAAACTTTCGACATGGGTTAGGATAAGGCTTCATGTTGTATTTTTTTTCCCAAAGATAAGTTTAATTGGATTTCTTTATCAAAACATGTCTATATCACGCGAACATGATCTTACTGCGGTCTCGTAAAGATTTCAGGTACAAGTTCTAGAATTAACAAATCACCGGCATACTCATATAATTTAAACCGATAACAATGCTCCAGAAAAGGCGACAAAACTACAAATACACATCCGTAATAAAGAATGAGACACTTGCAATTGCATTCAATCTTTAACTCGAGAAAGCTAAAGGTAAAAATTATTTCCATATGATTTAAAGGCTAACCTTACATTTTGGAGTAATAGGTATAAATATGCTAGTAGATTTATCAATCCAGAGTTAGATCTGCTTATAGGTGATCAATAAAACGTTCCTTCTTCCAAAATTCATATTTATAGATTTTTACATTTTTACTTATTTTAGTCTATACTAGTTTTATATATTAAGAAAACATAGATAAGTATATATTATGAAGGAAAAGACAAATTGGATGTAACTTCCCTTATGACGAATTCAGCAAAATCTGCTCGAATCTAGGTGGTATTCTTCGAACATGAATTCGTACATCTTTCCACTTTTTCTTTTTCCTCCTGTGATAATGATAAACAAATAGTACACGATGCAAATAATACAAAGTACACATAATAAAAATAAGTAGCATAAGTACTAGTATAGAATATAAAATATTGTTTTAATGCTAACAGAGGCATATTACACACCATAATAATAGTAATATTGTTTTTAGAAAATTGTTTTAAAACTTGTGACCCACACACGGTCACTCCAAATCAACTTGTGTCATCTTGACACTAATCCTCGTCATCCTGTTACTCTTTGTCATACCCAGGCGGTGCATAAGCTCCTAACTAAATATTGTATTGCCTAGCCATATATTCAAAAACACCTGCATACCTGTTAGAATGATATGATTGTCTACAGGCCATCCTCTCTAACACTCCCTGACGAATCTCTATGTTACCCATCCGATCATATAAATCCTGCATAGATGGACGTGGGCCTCTCGGCATAGCAACTCGTAGCACTCCGGGTGTTGGGTCCTCAGCATTCAACTTCCCATTAGGGCCGATCAGCTCTCAAACTATTCAGCACTTCATCAGTCAATAATCCTATCCTTTTTGCAATCTTCATGATAAGTTACCCACAACAGATCATACTATCTCTTTGGCTTCCAACTCCTTTTCGCTTAAGCCACCTTCCATCAACTAGGCCAAATTCACATAACCATTTTGATGCCTTACTTCAAACATACTCATCAACCAGAGTTCTTTTCTTTGCATCTTATCATACCTAGTCGTTTTTAACATAAACCATGCGTGTTCATCTTTTGTAGCACTCTCAAAATAGGACTCCTAATAGTCAAGGAAAGTATTTTGACAAATGTAGCTCCTCCTCGCTACTAATGCTCAACCAGTAATCCATATCATTAAAGTTTTCATCACTACGTAATCCTTCTTGAAAATATACTTCAAAACCTTCTTCATTAATTTCATCAGAATGGTACAACCCTAAACGTCGAGCAAGTTCGAGAAAAGTCAAAGTGTGTCCATGACCTCCAAGTCTAAACTTAATCAACTTCTTAGTCATCAACTCATCATTCATCACTACCTCATCAAACTCATAAGTGGAATAAAACTCATGATATAATTCGGTATAGATTGGTTCATTGATGTCAAATAAGCATCTCCAAGCCTCAGAACCGAATATTTCTTCCTTTCATCCTACCTCATACACTTTGATCTCTAGTATTGCCTCAACCTCTTTGGCATAACCCATATTGTTTAAAACTTCCCAATTTACAATTACCAATAGATAAATCTATTTTGGAAGCAAACGAGCAAGGTTGGTGTTGTATCTGGATTTAGCAGCTCTAGTACTCGTACCTATAGCATAAATTCATGGTAAACGCGTGGGGGCATTGCTTCCTCCACGGTCTTGTGTTGGCGAGTATGTTTTGGTCGGGAAGAACTGGCTTTGTCATCGTGTGTTTTAATTGTCTACATATCAAAAACGATTCACAATAAAGTGTATAGTGATGTTAAATAGAGATTATAACCAACGGGTAATCTTAGGTCTGAGTTTAAAACATTATGTTCGAATTTCAGATGAAAAGTGCGGCGCACTTCAAAAGAAGTGCGGCGTACTTTCTACATTTTTACTAAGTGCGTCGGTTTTCATAGAAAAACCGGCGTACTTTCTAGGTTTCACTAAATAATTTTCGAAATTTTCTTACAAACAACTGAATAAGCATATATATTTTATTTGAACAATGTTTTCACTCTTTCCAATTTACCCCCAAATCAGTTTATACTTTTCATAAAATTCATCAAACCTATGTTATTACAATTCCTAATAAGCATAAATAGATAGTGGCATTTATATTTTACATAACCATTTACATTGTTTTCCTATTTATTAATTGATTATAAATTTTATAAACCCTAATTAAAAAATGAATTTAAACTAATAAAAACAATAAGAATATGTTATCCCATAAACTTAACCCAAGTCACAACAATAAGACATACCAATAAGCAATAAGCTAGAAAGAGAGAAAAGAAAAATGGAAGATTTATTAGAGAGAGAAAGTAAAGAGTGGAAGATTACACACACACAAGTGTAAGAAATGGTAACCAACACCCTCTCTATGTGTGGAGAGGGTCCTATTTATACCCCTAGCCAACATGTAGGAATATGGGCTTTTTAGCTTAGGCCGAGCTTGGCTTATCTTGGGCTTTAAGCCCGAAACACGGAAAATATTATATTACAATCCAAGCTCGTTGAACCCGACTAGCCTATTACTTAACAAGACTAATGACAACTAATAAGACCGATAACATTCTTGTTCGACTTATATAAAATTTAAGGCTAACAATCTCCCCTAATGTTGAGGTCTCTTTCTTCAAACTCCTCTACTGTTGAGGTCTTCTTTAAGTTCTTCTTTTAAGGATGTGAAGGACTTGATCTTCTATGTTGACGTTCTTGTACGACCGATAACATTCTTGTAGGAGGTTGTCTTGTTTTATCATTGTCTCCCCCGATGTTGAAGATATGACTTTTGACGTTTATGCTTTGCCTTGTTTATCTTCGGTCTTAGTCTTTGCTTGTTTGTAATGGCTTTGTTCATTCATGCTTTGTGATCTTGATCTTGAGCCTTTATCTTTTGACTTTGAGTTCTTGAGATCTTTATCTTGCATCATCTCCTTGACTTGAATCATCTTGATTTGACTTTCTTAATTAACTTGTGCTCTTGACCGACACACTCATACTTATTGCATTCTTGTATGACTTATATGAACATAAGGCTAACAATCTTCCCAAAATACGATTCTTTGAAGATCTTTGAGGAAGTTTAGGATCAACAATCTTTATGCTGAATGATTGAATTTGAAAGCTTGAGTATGAGTATGTGGTAATGAATCCGACTTCGCTGGTACATGATTGCAACACCGACGTTTGAATCTGCATTTAAAAGGTTAGTAATAAACAACAGATATAGACGAAAGTGTCTTTGTCACTTCGTCGAATACGGTTGCAATAACCATGGTTCCTCGTTAATTAGTATAAAAACTGCTTGTGATCAGATATAATTCATATGAATCTTCTTGACAGGGTGTAACACCCCCAAAATGGGTCGCAGCAGAATATGGGTTGGGGAATGTTACTTCATAGATCAACAGCACGAGATAAGAGAACGACCTCTATATGAGTCGTTTAAAATTGAGACCAAATCGATATCCAGTTAGCACAAACTTGATTCATATAGAATCTTGTAAGTCACCTACCGCAGAGCTGTTTGAGGTTGACTCTGGAAGGATTTCCATTCGTCACTGTGAATACTAAAGAGTATCACTCTGAATGTTCTGGCAAGATCTCAAGGATAATGCGTAGGACTCTTTGTTACCAAATGTTGTTTAAAGGTGAACAACAAGTGTTATACATGGATTGTGTCCTAATGAGATTTATAATTTGATCTCTCTTGGCTCTAGACTCGATTTGTGCACTTTGGTTTTAGTACTCGGAGGCTGGAGCTGACTGCCACCTATTTAATATTAACAATCTCGGAGTGAGATGTCAATAGATAACGTGTGTATCTCCGTGACAAATGAGACAAGTTTCTTTTGAGAGAAACTCGAATGGCTGGGAAGGGTTGTGCATTGCATCACTGGGTCCATGACGTCTTTCTTCAATACCAACAATCATCTTTGTGATTTTGATAGATTATGTATTGACCCGGTTTCTGCCTAAGTTGTGTGGAGGGCTTCTTTGTTTTCACCCTTTATCCATACATTTCTTTTTCATTCTTCAACCCATTCAATGCTTACTAAAACGTCATAACTAACACCTTGTTGTGATTGTTCCAGTGTTAGGTCAATCTTAGTTGGCATTTTTTCCCTTATTCTCATTCATCTCCAATTATACCTAAGGACTTCTAATTCTATTTATGGAATGTCCTTGGGTAGATCCCTCTAGTTCTGGTTAGATCATAGGACTTATACCTAACCTTAACCACTTTATGACTTCATCGACGTCGTGCGTTAATTGGTTGTTGGGTATAAAGATCGAACCATAAAACCATTGATACAGACATTTTGAAATACTCCCCCTACACATGTGTATCAAGATTCGAAATGGTTTCGCACATGAAGGAAAGAGATGCACTTAGAGTCTTAAAGATCACATTCTTCTATATCATATTTTAATCACATTTTCTCCCCTTATTAAAAATAATAAATCTCTTAGTATTTGAAATAACAATTGATTAAAATTTATGATATGAAAATTCCATGGGGAGAAAAATTATACCATGATATTGCATGAATTTATTTTTTTGATAGCTCCCCTTCAACACAGTATGTGGGATACCACTAATTTTGTAAAACTTGATGTTACAAGGAAAAAATGTTATGACACCACAAATATGTTAAAGACGGTGTGAGATGCCTTAGTGAACAATGTATATTATTAATTGACATTATAATTTCCATATTTTAATTTCATGAAATGTTTTTAGATATATAAAATTAACATTTATGAGATGTACCCAAAAGACATTAAAAGGCTTTGGTTTTAAAAGCTCCCCCTCAGAAATTGATTCACTTGTTAATATGACATTGTTGAGCATTATTTTACCAATTGTACCACTTATACACATTGAGAATTGTACCAATTGTTAAATATATTAAGGAAGGGAGTGTTGAACACATAATTTTAACAAATACCACTTATGATGGAAAGATACCACAATTTATATTGTAAACAATTTGACATTGAAAGTTCTTTTTGAAAAATTATGTTAAATGGTTTTAAAACTATGATAGAAGCCTTCTCTTCTATTTTTAGAGTAAGCGCACTGAAGCGTACACTTCTCTATTACATTCAGGTCTGAATTATGCACTGAAATGTACATAAGTCATAAAGAAACTTTAGAAATGCCATGTTTTAAAACGTTTGAACTCTTGCTCGAACTTCATTTACACACCCGTGTCAATGTTAATCGACATTTCTAGGTACGTAAATGTTATCGATTCCAAGAGACATGTCGAGAAGATTCTTTTTGGTATTTTTGAAATTTTTTGATTTTATATTTTGTTTTTATAGATTTTATATTTTTCTATTTTCTTTTTGTTGGTTTTATATTTTTGTATTTTTTTTCAAAAATATTTATAAATCAAAATAAAGAGAAAAATAAAAGCATTTACAAATTCGATGTTTGATGGATCAAGCAGATTCATTTGCCAGAACCTCCAGTTCTTCTGGAGTCAAACATCTCATACCGAGTCGTCTAACGAGATACTTAAACCTATCTTCAAGTAAGGCTTTAGTAAACAGGTCAGCTAACTGGTATTCAGTTCTGACAAAGAATAATTCAACAATACTCTTTTCAACATGTTCATTTATGAAGTGATATCTGACATCGATGTGCTTGGTACGGGGATGCTAGACTGGATTGCACGAGATGGCTATGGATGCCTTTGAGTCAAAATACATAGGTATTTTATCAAAGTGAAAGCCATAATCTGTTAGTTGAGTTCTCAACCATAGAACTTGAGCGCAGCACGCAGATAAAGACACATACTTGGCTTCTGCTAAAGACATTGAAATGCATTCCTGCTTCTTGGATGACCAACTGACTAACTTATCACCACTTAGAAATTGTATGCCACCAGATGTACTCTTACGTGAATCGAGGCAGCTCGCGTGATCCGAATCTAAAAGCAGTTAGTTCGAAACTTGTGTCCTTCGGATACCAGAGTCCCATGTTAATGGTATTCTTAAGGTACCGAAAGACCCATTTAACCGCAGTGAGATGTTTCTCAGTCGGTCTCGCTTGATAGTGAGCACAATAACATGTTGCATGTACAATATTTGGTCTACTTGTTGTCAGTCGGTCTCGCTTGATAGTGCGAACATACACATCTCGCCATCTATTTCTAGCCGACATCTTGTTCTAACTGATTGAGAAGGATGTCCAATGACTTTTTCTAACGGATGATCTTTTGTCCAACGATGTTCAGAAGAATGTTGATAGAAAGTATGCATGTTTGACGAATCAAAATGACAAAACGATGTCTCCCCTCGTTCTTGTACCGGTGTACTAAAGATGTTGATAAATTCGTCTTCTTTAACTTGTGCATATTCTTTATTAGTTTCTGTTTGATTAATGTTCTCATTGGCAGTGACAGTTTGTGCTTAAGTTGGTGCTTGACTTGTAGTTTTAGGTGTTGTTTGAGTGTTCAATGGAGGTATATCTACAACAACAATGTTGAAGTAAATAGAGTTGTGTGTTGTTGTTGACGTTGATTAGGTACATCAGCAGTAGTTACAGCGGAAGACTTTGACACAACTTGAGTAGTTCCATTGAGTAATTCATCGAACATCAGACTAAATAGCAAATCCAGCTCATTTGACGTTGTTACTGTCTCAACTGCTTGAGGAACATTTCTTGACTTTGGGGACCGAGACTTAAACTGTCATGATCAAGTGCCGTTGTCGGACATTGTGGAACGGGGTCATAACTGACAGGATCTGACGCCATCTGAGGCAATTTGTCAAAGTTAACATGAATGGTTTTGACTTTCACTTTTGTTCTCTTGTTATATACCCGATATGCTCTTAACTGAGTAGAATACCCTACAAAAATACATGCATCACCTTTTTCTTTCATTTTGTCAAGATTTTCACCATCTATGACGATGTAGTAAAGAGAGCCAAAAATGTGAAAGAACTTAACAGACGGTTTCCGGCCATTGATGATGTGGTAAGGTGTTTTCTCATGCCGAGGAATTACGAGTGAACGGTTTTGAGTAAAACATGTTGTTGCAATTGCTTTAGCCCAAAAGTACAGAGGAACTTTAGCGGCGCTCAACATTGTTCTAACAGCCTCAACAAGAGTATGGTTCCATCTTTCGACAAAGCCGTTTTGTTCAGGTGTTCGAGCAACGGACGTTTGGTGTTCAATCCCTTCTTGAGCAAAGTATGCATAAAGAGTTTTATTCAAGAATTTTGTGCCTTTGTCAGTTCGAACTATTCTAACTTGAGCATGAAGTCCTCTTTGAACAAGTTTGAGGAAATCAATGAGAACTTCTGGTGTTTCATCTTTGGATCTTAAGAAGTGAGTCCAAGTATATCTTAAATAGTCATCAACAATTACCAACACATGGGACCACATAAGTCTATGTGTAGAATCTATAACTGTCTTTTTAAGCTTGGGGTAGTTTTCATCTTGAAAGACTTACATTTTGCTTTCCCAAACTCACAAGAAGAACAAAGATGATCTTTGACAAATTTCAATTTGGGAAGGCCCAGTCACAATATCATACTTCGAAAGCAAGTTGATGGTGTCGAAGTTTAGATGTGAGAGACGATGATGCCATAACCATGCTTGTGACGATGTAGCTTTAGCCATTAAGCAAATTGGATTGGGAGTGGATGTGTCTTGAAGAGTGATGGAATACATATCTGTACCACGAGAACCTGTGAGAAGATCATTTCCCTTCAAATCACGAATATAACATGTAGACTTCCAAAAAGCAACTTCCAAATTTGCATCATAGAATTGACCAACAAAGAATAAATTGTGATTCAGCCATTCAACGTAATAAACCCTTTTGATAGTTATATTCCCTTGAACCAGATCTCCATAACCAAGAATCAGTGCAATTTGATCAAAACTTCACCGTACCCAGAAATTTCTCCACAAAATTACTTAGGAGCTTGAGATTTCCCGTCATGTGCTTTGAGCACCCAGCGTCGACGATGAATAGAATTATCTCTATGAGCTGTAAAAGAATTAGAAGACAATATAGTATTGGACAAAGTGGAACACCTAGGAGTCATAGGTTCCAAAATATTAGCAGTTCTAGATGCATTTCCTAGAGGCATACTAACATTTGTGTTGACATTTCCTATTTGAGACTTTGGTTTCCAATTCTATCCGGGTGGTGTATACTTAGGATACCACCAACTGCATGTCTTACTAACTTGCTCATATAGCTTCCTAATTATGCTTCTAGGTTTCTTGACAGTGGATTCTGTTGCAACTGTTTTCTTATGAGATGTTGCAACAGATTGGTTTACAGTGCGTTTGGGTTCTCTAGTACTAATAGGCACAAC
>BQNB010188543.1:0-10261 GCA_026074375.1 Tanacetum coccineum | reverse complement strand
CTATTCCTTTTATTTCTCATTTAGACTTAGCACTAAGTCAAAAGCTTTTATAGAAATGGCAAGATTGGTCCCTAAAGTTGCTATCTTATGTTCTAAGTCCTAGATTTTGCCTTTTAGTCTCTAAAAGTTGAAACAAATAACATCTTAAGCCCTTGAGAATTAAAAAAAAATACATTGACTCCCTTTTAAATGATGATTTGTTATTGTCAAAAACCTTTTTCCATTGATGCCGTGATGAATTTTGAAAGATCATTTTTGAAAGAATTAGCAAATTTCTACCCCTCAAATAATGTCTTGTTTTCTATTGAAAGAGTTGTATACATTGTTTGAGTGATAGAAAATTCTTTAAAAAATCTTTTTCTGATGAGAACCTGAGATGAGTAATTGATTTAAAATTCAATACCTTTTAGACCAAAAAATAAGATTTCTCTTATTTTGAAAAATAAATGCACTGACATGTACACTTAAATTATTAAAAGCTCGGGTTGTGTAGAAAAGTATACACAAGTCTTTGCATGATCATAAAGTAGATCATGCCTGAGAAATTTAATTCCCATTGTGAGGTCAAGTTTTTTTTTACGAAATACTTGCCTTTAAGAAGAAGAACGGGTTGTAGTCTGAAATAACTGCAAGCCAATGACATGTTTTCAAAAACATTTACAACTTCTGCTCGAACTTTATTTACAGCTCCGTGTCATTGTTAAATGACATTTCTAAGGCCGTAAATATTATCGATTCCAGAAGACATGTCATGAACCACATATTTTTGAAATTTTTTGATTTTATATTTTTCTATTTGATTTTTTGGTTTTATATTTTTGTATTTTCCTTTTGTAAAAATTTTATAAAAAATTGAAAAAATCTTTTTAAGATTTTCTAATTTTATGTGTTTACATAGGCTACAAGAGATTCCACCATTACTCTTCTGCTTTTTCTGCCAGTCTTTTCAGAGTTTCAGGAGACATACTTCTCATTCCAAGCTTGTTGATAAGAAATTCAAGTCTTTCTCGTCTTAATACCTTGGTAAAGATGTCTGCCAGCTGATATTCTGTTCTGTTGAGTATAGCTCAACCACACCATTTTCCACTTGCTCTTTTATGATATGATATCGGATGTCTATATGCTTGGATCTTAAGTGTTGGACGTTGTTACAGCATAAGGCAATATCACTTTTGTTATCGCAGTACAAAGGTATTTTGTTGAATGCAAGGCCAAAGCCTGTCAGTTGTGATCTCATCCAAAGGATTTGAGCACAACATCCAGATCGGGCAATGTATTCAGCTTTTGTACTGGATATGGCTATGCTTTTCTATTTCTTAGACGACCAACTGACTAATCTGTCACCCAAGAGCTGCATACTGCCAAATGTACTTCTTCTGGTATCTTGGCAACCAACATGATCATCATCTACAAAAGTTGTTAGTACAATACACGAATCCTTCAAATACCACAGACCCATGTTAATGGTTCCTCTTAGGTATCAAAATATTTATTTAACTGCATGTAAGTGCTTTTCGGTAGGCTTTGCTTGATACCGGGCACACATGCAAACAACAAATACAAGGTCTGGTCTACTGGATGTCAGATACATAAGGGAGCCAATCATTCCACGATAATGTGTAGGATCAACTTCTTTCCCTTGTGGATCTGCATCCAGTTTAGATTTCTCCACCATTGGAGTATCAACTGGGTCACTAGATTCTATTTCGTACTTTTTAATTATTTCAAGAGCATATTTAGATTGGTTAAGAAAGATGCCTCTAGGACTTTGAGAAATTTGAAGTCCAAGAAAGAATGACATTTTGCCCATCATTGACATCTTAAATTTAGAACACATTATTTCAGAAAATGTTTCACAGAGTGCAGGATCAGTAGAAGCAAATATTATATCATCTACATAGTTTTGTACCAGTAAGATGTCTTTGCCTTCTTTCCAAGTGAATAATGTAGGATCAACAGCACATATGAAGAACTTTTAGGAGAGTAGAAATAATGATAACAAATCATACCAAGCCCGTGGAGCATATTTTAACCTGTAAAGAGCCTTCTTCAGCTTGTATACATGGTTAGGATTATCTTGATCTACAAACCCGTCTGGTTGACTAACATAGACCTCTTCATGAAGTATACTGGTATGTGCTTAATTACACATACCATTTTCCATTAAAAATGGACTTAAATGACTAAAAACGTACCAAAAATACATTGTATTTGTATGTTTTGCATTTGTATTGTGCAGGAAACGGATATTCAAGAAAAGGACAAAAACAAAGCAAAAAACGACAAAACCGAGCACGGGAATGAAAAGAACGTGAGCAAAAGTCAGCAGTCAAAGTCAAAGTCAACTCCGAGAAGCTGAATCAGAAAAATACAAACTTGAGGGACCAAAAATGCCAAATCATTAAGTTGTATTTTAAAGATAAAAACTACAAGGAGTGGAAATACAATTTAACTGAAATATAACTTTAGGGGTTGATTCTGCCAAACCCCTAAAGTTGTATCATTCAAGGACCATCAATGAAATAACTCAATAAGAGTGAGGGGTCATTTCTGTCAAACCCTCAAAGCTATATCACCACAAGGACGAATGGTGAAATAACAACCCACAAACTGAGGGACCAATATTGCCAAAGCACCAAACTTCACCCCTGTTATCCCTAACCTTTATAAAACCATTTTTCCCGCCCAAGCTCAAAACCCCATTTCTAGTCACGGGTTTCCCTTCTTGCTATTACCCTGCAACCCCAATTACACCAAGAAATAAACCCTTCACCTCCACTCCACTAAACCCCACATCCAAGTTGGCAATCCCACACTTTTCAAAGACAAATTCGATGGCTGTGATGATTTTTAAAGAGGCACAAAGAAGATTAATGGCTGAGATGACTTTGGGAAACCTCTCACACAACAAAACACCTCTGGTTTGCTCTCACAAAAGAAACACAGTTGGAAGACCCAAGAATTGAAACTTTCTAGTATAAATAGGACTCCTTGTAATTTAGACAGATTATTAAGTAGTTTTTTTTATCTAGTTTTCAGCTTATGTTATTTTTATCCTTATGCAATTTCAATTTAAGCAATGTACTCTTTTTAAAAGTTAATGAAAAGTTTGGAGGTATTTTAAGTTAAAAGCTTGTTCTTACACGAATTTTAGTTGTTTCTTAATTCCAAGCATTGTATCAAGTTTTCAAGTTCTAATAACAGTGAAGCTTTCAGTTAAATTCCTGAGCTTAAATTGCATTTTCTTTACTTTTATAAAAAGTTCAAAAATACAAAAATCATGTCAAGAGCAATGGAGTATGGTATGTTAAGGATGGCCATGGTTTAGAGTCTCATGGGAGGCATTAGGTGTGATTGTGGTACCTGAATTCAGTTAGAAAAGCCCAAGGAACTTGTAAGTTCTTGAATTCCATTTTTTAAATTCTACTGTAGCATTGCTTAATAGGGCTTATTCTGCCTTATTGTACTTGTTTACTGCTTATTTTGTCTTATTTTTATTTGTTTCTTGTCATTTGAACCTTCATATTTGTTTTAATTTCTTGTTTTATAGTTCTTTTAAATTATGTCCTTAATAAGCTTTAGCACAATAAGTGTTAATTCTTGTCCTTCTTATAAACAGCTTTATCTTTTGTGTTTTTTATATTACCATTAAGTTCATACAAAGCTATTGATATCTTTTGAGGGTTTGTTCAATAAAAATCAGTCTATCAAGCTCTAAATTTCCAATTCAGAACTTAAAGGGGTGTTTGGGTTAAGACCCAAAGTGGGTCATTTTGGTGTCAAAACCCTTTGGGTCATTTTGGCCAGATTGTACAACTTTTTTTAGCTAGTATAAGTTAATTTTGACAAGTTTTCAGGGAGTCTAAGTTGATTTTAAGGTTTTTATAAACACCCCTTTGAATCTGTGGTAATAGATTTGATTCAAAGGGTTTAATTGGTTAAGCTTGATTGTTTTGGCTATTAAGCCTCATTTTGTGTTCAAATTGGTGTCAAAGTAGTGTAGTCCAATTCTCTTTGTGTTCACTTAGCTTAGTCAAACATCTGCCAACATTTTAAAGTCAAATTTTTTATTATTTATAAGTAGCTTTTTGATTCTCAATTTTTAGTAAGTAAAACATGTTTTTAGCTTATGAATTTTTGAGCACAAGCTCGTTAGGGGCTTGTCCTGGTCTGTTTTAGCTTGGTTTACCATTTTGAGCTTATTTGGAGGCTTATCTCAAGGGCTGCAAGTAGCCCTTTGAGTCTGCCATAATTTTCAAAAGCTCCCCTGGTGCAAAAAGCTAAACTCTCAGCTTTTCTAAACTGCTTATTGGCTTTCCATTTTCATAGTTTTTAGCTTTTTTAGAAAGCTCTTAGGCTGAGCTTTAAGCTTGTTCAAGCTCATCCATTGAGACCCACTCTAAAGGGCTTAAAAATAAGCCCCAAGGTGGCCCTCAAGGCTGTTTGGCCTATAGTTTGAGCCTCTTGGCTTATTTGCTTATTTGGGTTTTTCTGTCTGTTTTATTTGCTTAATTTAGGCCATGTATGCTTATTAGGATAGTCTAAGTCATCTTGTTTGCTTATTTGTCAGTGCATTGTGCTTTTTAGCTTTTTATAAGCTTAGAAGCTTAAGATTGATTCAAGCAGCACTAACTCTTAAGTTAGTACCGCTGAGAGTTTTAAGCCAACTTCTGGCTTATTTGGCTTATTTAATTTGCTAATTTTCTTCCTAGTTTTTCATTTTACTTGTGTGTTAAGCTGTGTTTGCTTATCTTGCTTTTCACTTGCTTATTTGTCCTTTTAAAACCCAACTAGTTTAGCATTTAGATTTAGTTTAAAAAGAAAAGTTCTGTTTGTCATAGCTTTTTCACTCATCTTTTTTATAGCTTATTTAACTTTCAAAATGTCTTTTGATTGTTGTTTTATATAGACTTTTGGTCAATCTTTTAGATTTTATAAGTTGAAAAGCCTCAAGTGTCTGTCTGGTGGCTTAAAAATAAGCCCAAAGTTCCCCCATTTGTCTGTTTTACAACCATTTTTATGTCAGTGGCTTATTAAGCTTTTCTAAGCATAATTTTCATTCATTTTTGCTTATTCCAATCTGCATTTGCTTATTAGGTGTAGAAAAATCTTAGTTTAGCTTATTTTCTTTTTAGTTGCTTATTTAGGTCCAAAAAGCCCAATCAACTTAGCTTATTTTCTAAGTGTATAAAACTTTTTATACTGTCTGTTTGTTTTGGCTTATTCTGAGCTTATTTGTAGCTTTTATAAAAAGTGCTTTCATAAAAAATGCTTATTTTTGTCTTATCTTCAAGTTTGTAAAAAAAAAGTTTTCAAAAAAAAAAAAAGGGGGGAAAGTGGAAGTCAGGGTTGAGCTAGGGCTCGAACCCCCGACCTCAACACTCTCACCCTTTATACACACACACACTCACCGCTGCGCCCTTGGGTCTTTTTCGTTAAAGACCCAAGTGGTTAAATATTTAACCACGTTTTGGCCAAATAAGCTTATAAGCTGTTTTGATTTTTAACAGCTTATTGGGATAAGCTGTGCTCCCCAACTTATTTTTCTTAGAATCGTCATAACTTTAGCTATTTTTTGTATTTTTTTAGATTTTTATATAAACGTTTAGTATTTTTTATAATTTATTTAGATTAAAAACTTAAAAAATTCATAAAAAATAAAATATTAATCAGAAAAATATAAATCTTTTTTTTTTAAATTTTCTTTTATTACATAGTTTCTAGGAAAAATATTTTTGTTTTCATAGGGTCATTTTTGCAACTTTTCATTTTTTAAAGAACGAGATTCGATCCTGTTCTTGTTCTTTCTCGTTTTTAGCTCAAAACACCTCCGTTTTTGTTCTAGTTTTTTTTATTCTTCATTTTAGTCATATTTAGCTCATTTAAAGTAAAAAATTTACATTAGGGTTAAAATTAGATAATTTAGGTTTTTAGCTCGCGTTTTTACGTCACCGTTTTAGGATTTAAGTTAAATTACTTTTGTTTTAGGTTTTCTTTTGCTTGATTTTGCATTTTTACTTGTAGTAATAGAAAACCAATCATAATCTTGTCATATTCAAACATCAAATATCAAATCGTCATTCGATTTTCAATTGCACACCTCGTTGGGACATAACGACCCGGGAAATCAAACTTCCGGATATATATTGATTCTATTTGTGAATTTTGACTTTTTGCCTTGGTCAAGGGCATTTGGTTGGGATTTGCATTGCCTAGTGTTATATATATACTATCAATCAAATCAATTTTTGGCGCCGCTGCCGGGGAGGCTGTGAACGATTATCATAACGTTTGACTATTTGTGTTTGAATTTGTGAATATTTCTTCTATTTTTATAAAAATATATAAAAAAAAATACAAAAATATTTTTTATTTTCTTTTATTAGTATAATTATCATATAAAAACAAAAGAAAAATCAAAAAGAGAAAAAAAATAACTTAGGTTTTTAGCTGCGCGTTTTTTACTCAAACCGTTTAGGATTTAAGTTAAATTGCTTTCGTTTTAGGTTTTCTTTTGCTTGATTTCGCATTTTTACTTGTAGTAATAGAAAACCAATCATAATATTGTCATATTCAAACATCAAATATCAAATCGTCATTCGATTTTCAATAGCACACCTTGTTGGGACATAACGACCCGGGAAATCAAACTTCTGGATATATATTGATTCTATTTGTGAATTTTGACTTTTTGCCTTGGTCAAGGGCAATTGGTTGGGATTTGCATTGCCTAGTATTATATATATACTATCAATCGAATCAAATTTTGGCGCCGTTGCCGGGGAGGCTGTGAAACGATTATCGTAACGTTTGACAATTTGTGTTTGAATTTGTGAATATTTCTTCTATTTTTATAAAAATATAAAAAAGTACAAAAATATTTTTCATTTTCTTTTATTAGTATAATTATCATATAAAAAAAATTCCATAAAAAGAAATAATAAATAAATTCACCAAGTTGGTAAAAGGACACCAACATATAATACTTTCCATTGAAGTATTATCCATCAATAGGTTCCCCGAACAAAAGATTCAAAACCTTGCCAGTTGTGTCACTTACGGAAGTTAAGGCTCACCTTGAAAAGTAAACAAGCAATAAAGTGGTAAACCTGGTTTCCGAGGAACTACGACCCTAAAGGAGAAAGGGTTCTTAAAAGTTCGTGCTTTCCTTTCTCCTCCCGCTCACCTGATCGTTTTATACTTTTTAAAGAGCTAACATGAAGTACCACGATTATTTGGTAAAGTTGGTACTATCGCGTTGTCCGTTAAAAGAAATGTGAATAGATTATTAAAAAAACCAAAAAAAATTAGTATAAATTTTCTTCATTTAGTGCATGCGCACTCGTTCTCAATCCCGTAGACGTCGACAACAACAAGTCACACCGACGTTTGTTGAACCATTTGATCTTGAGAAACCAAATAATAATCAATAACCTCCCAATCCTCCCGTAGTTACGATGGCCGATAATCGTACTATGGCGGAATTGCTCTAAGCACCCACCGAGGGTTACGAGGATGCAATCGTTGTTCCCGCAATCACCGCGGACAATTTTGAGCTCAAGCATAGTTTGCTTACTCTTGTTCAAAATAAATAATATTTTGGACATGACAAGGAGGACCCGCATGCTCACATTCGATATTTCAACAAGATCACTTCCACGATGAAGTTCCCAAACTTCCCGAGTACGTCAGTTAAGCTTATACTTTTCCCTTTTTCCCTCGAGGGGGCAGCCCGGATTTGGCTTGAAAAGGAACCCCCTCGATCGATTTTAACTTGGGATGACCTTATTTCGAAATTCATCAACCAATTTTTTCCTCCCTCCAATACGACAAATCTTCGTAATGAAATCACAAGGTTTCAACAAAGATTTGACAAATCATTTTATGAAGCATGGGACCGATTCAATGATTTTCTTCGGGCATGCCCGCATCATGGGTTTTCGGAATTGCATCAACTCGATACATTCTATAATGCCTTGAATTCGAATGATCAAGATTCATTGAACTCCGCCGCGGGTGGTAACTTTCTGGATAAAATGCCTCGAGAATTCCTAAAAATCATCGAGAGCAAGTCCAAAGTTCGTCAATCATGAAGCAAGGCCATTGTTGCCAAAGTGAGTACGAGCTCTTCTACCCTCGACATTTCACCCGATGTTGCTGAACTTAAAGACATGGTGAAAGCATTGCTTCTTGATAAGAAAAACCAATCCCAAGCTCCCACTACCGTAAAAGTGGTCGAGGAAAGTTGTGTAACTTGTGGTGGTGCTCATTCTCACCGAAATTGTCCTACCACTGATGGCAACGTTTATCGTGACAATATTCAAGAGTATGTGTCACAAGCCGCCGCAGTTAACTACAACCAAGGAAATACCGGTTACCGACCTCCGATGGTTGCGAATCAAGTTCGACCTCCCGGTTTTCCTCCCGTTCAACAAAACCAAGGAAATAATCAGAACCGTTACAACCAAAATCGGGGGAATAACTACAACCAGGGCCTAATTTTTTGACCCCCGGTTAATCAACCACCAGCTTACCAAGCTCCGTCTTACCAGGCTCCAGCTCCTCAGGCACATGGTGTGTCAAAGGCTGATTTTGAAAGCTACGTCAAAGCTAACGATGCGGTGATGCAAAACATGCAAAGCCAAATGACCAATATAACATAACGGACCTGCTCCCAAATTCGTGGATAGTAATACGCTTTACCTTCGGGCTGGATTCTCTTCAAGCAACCATTGCTAACCCGACAGGTGATGTGAAAGTAATCCACTTACTCGAAGTGGTGTTTCCTATAATGGACCTCAAGTTCCACCTCCGATTTCTTCTCTTCCTAAGGAGATGGAAAACAAACCCGAGGTGACAAAGGATACGGTGCAACCAAGCACCGAAAACATCCAACCTCCGGTGGTCCAAATTAATGACCAAATTGGTGAGCCCGTTGTTGCTTCAAAAACTAAACCAACATTGCCTTATCCTTCAAGGGCCAACAAAGAGAAGCTCCGTGAAAAAGATGATCTTCTAGCTTCAAAATTTATGGAGATTTTTCGGAATCTCCATTTTGAGCTAAGTTTCGCGGACGCTCTCATACACATGCCCAAATTTGCACCAATGTTTAGAAAACTCCTCGATAACAAAGATAAGATACTTGAGTTGACCAAGACACCGGTGAATAAGAATTGCTCGGTGGTTATCCTCAAAAAGTTTCCCGAAAAACTTGGAGACCCCGGTAGATTTCTTATACCGTGTGATTTTCCGGAGATGAATGAATGCTTGGCCTTGGCTGATCTCGGTGCAAGCATCAACCTAATGCCTCTCTCCATTTGGAAAGAGCTAAATCTCCCAGATTTGACCAAGACCCGCATGATACTTGAACTTGCTGACCTAACAATTTCTACTCCAACTGGCATCGCCGAGGATGTGTAGGTCCAAGTGTTAGATCTAAATAGCCTTTGTAAGACAATAGTTAACTTGAATAAATCCAAATCAACTATGTGAGAGACACTGACTATGAATATCAAGTGTTAATGCGGAATCTTAACACAAGAATTAAGAAGAACAATAATACTAATTTTGCTATTGATTTCTATTAAGCTTCAATGCTTCTATTACATATATAAAACTCTATGCCGTAGGGTTCCTTTTATACACCAAGGAAAACCCTAGCAGGCTTTACAAAACGTGTGAAAGGATAATGCATATCCTTTCCTAAGATATCTCCTAAAATATCTCTAAGATAACTATTACTTCTATTCTGTTACATAAACAGACTTAACTACATACGACCAGTACTAACTATAGTACTGCCACTCTACCAGTACTAACTATAGTACTGCCAGACTTAACTTAGTACTGCCAGACTTAACTTAGTACTGCCAGAACTAACTAATTACTACCAGACTTAACTGTTATACTACCAGTATTAAGTCTTTTACAATCTATTTCCCAACAATCCTCCCCTAACTTGATCTTCACTTGTGAACTTCAAGTTTCTTCAAGTGTCTTCCATTTGAGCTTCCTGAGGATGTTGTAAATAAAACTCTTCAAATTATTCTTGAGCTGCAATTCTTCAAATTATCTCTTTTTGATCCTTGCTGCCACAACTCTTCAAAAACTTTTCAGCAACCCTTCATATCAGCAATCAAATCATGTAGTTTCAGACTATTCTCATCACTTCCAGGTGTGTTAACTCCTGTGAGAGGTGAATCATTGAAACTTTAAATGGATTTGATGTCTCTTTACCAGTTAGCCATTTACTCTGGAGTAG
>BQNB010188538.1:0-11942 GCA_026074375.1 Tanacetum coccineum | reverse complement strand
AGCTATTTCAATCTCATAACCGGGGCTAGCGACACTAGGTTTCATGTTAATCAATGGAAAGAATTTGGTAGATACAAAGCTGTAATCATCACCAGAATCAAACAAAACTATAGCAAAATGATCGTTTAGAGAGAATGTACCCGTCACGATGTTCGGGTCTTGCGGGGCTTCAGCAACACCTAAGCCAAAAGCTCTCCTAGTTGCTCGATTTTTGTTTGGGCAATTCCTCCTAAAGTGGTTAGGATCTCCACACTCAAAACAAGTTGGACTTGGTCTTTCATTAGCAACTCTACCCCTGTAGTATCAGGTAAAGTGACCCACTTGGTTACATCGACGACACACAGGACAGTTACCAGAATGGTGGAAATTGCATTTTGCACACTTCGGATGTTGACCAGCATACTGACGTTGTCCTTGACCTTGCTCCGGAACAGTCAGAGCAAAGTTCCCTCCAGTTCTTTGTCTCTTGTTCCTTTCATCCCTTCCTCGGTTCCTGTTCTGGTCATTCGACCTCCTTTTGTTTCCAGCATTTTCCTTCTTTTTGAAAAGTCCATCTTTAATACCATCGGTGGTCAGGCGGTTGGCCATACTCACAGCACCCTGGATTGTAGCAGGTTCGGATGAAGTGACATGTGGCTTGATCTCAGGAGCTAAACCCCGAATGTAGCGATTGACACGTTGGCTCTCAGGGGTAACCATGTGTGGCACCAACCTTGCCAACTCGTGAAATCTAGCCGTATACCCATCAATATCTGACCCAACCATCTTGTGGTTCCAAAATTCTGATTCCAACTTCTGAATTTCATCATCAGGGCAATATTCTTTCATCAGCAACTTTTTAAAATCTTCCCAAGGTTGGGCTATAGCAGCGGCCCGTCCTCGGGTTTGAACAAGGGTATTCCACCAAGTTAAGGCGCGGCCTTGCAGCATACTAGCAGCGAATTCAACTTGGCTCTCTGCGGGGCACTTAGTGATATGAAGCACAGACTCAGTGCTTTCAAACCAGGTTAGTAAACCAACTGCACCTTCTGTGCCAAAAAATTCCTTGGCACCAGAAGCCCTGAATGTTTTGATATTGCAGCTTGGAGTGGCCTCTCTTTGATTTGTTCGGTTTCCTCCGAGGGCTTGAACAAGTTGAGTTAGCAGATTCGGCAATGCGGCGTTAAGTTGTCGGGTTACTTCATCTGCTGTTTCATTAGGAGGATTAGTGTTGTCGGCAGAGCTGCTACGTGTGTTTCTTCCCGCCATAATTCTACAATTTAACACAAAATTTCACTTTGTCAGAAACTTGACAAACCGTACCTTCAAACAGTTCATATATATTCACAGAAATATAGTTAAAGAGTGAACATATTTAAAAAAAATCAACACAGTTAGGGTTGAATATAGCACCTTTGAACGAAGTGTTTAATTGAATAATCAAGCATAGATAGATGTACCATACCAATGTAAGTCAATTATGTTTAGTATTTAACCAAAATTTAGTGGTATACATATTCAGATGACAAGCAAGTTTTATATATAAGAAATATTTGTATTTTCTCTCACAATTAAATAATATTAAATAAACATGGTTTTCAGATTTTTTTTTACAAATATATGTATTAAATTGGTTGCCAATAAAATTGATTAATAGATAATTATTTAAATTAAGCATTGTAAAAGTTTACCGTTTTGTTTGTTATATAAGTAAAATTTAAATAATTAGATAACATTTTACAAAAATCTTTTCAAAAGATAATGATAACATTATAAATCAAAATTTGACACTTGATTTACACAACTGATTCCAAAAATTCATTGTATCATAATAGAGAAACATTTAGTAATCTGAAAGAGCGTGAAATTAACCGTGCGGGCAACTACACTAGTACACCCTCATTGGTGTATCTGCCAACAACTAATCCGGAAAGGGGTTTGGTAGGATAGGGATAAACGCCCGCATTTCTGCTTTCAACCCTAATTTCTCTATAGTCGCGTTGTATCCATGTCGAAATAAAACAGGGACGTGACCAAAATATGGGTCGACGTAGCTCTAATAGCGAAGAACGAATGTCTCTACATGTCGTGCATACGTAGATCACCTGTTGCTCGCCTCGTACTCTGACTCGGAATCTATCAACGAGTCCTCCTCAAGGCCTTATGCAGGGTAAGGGTACGAAAAGTATTTAGGTGTACGTTGCGACTCAATCGCGAAATCATTTGCGTGCGAAGACGATCTATGGGACATATTGTGACTATAATGGTGTTCTTAATAACAAGGTGCCTACGGACAGTGTGACACTATAATGACAGTAACCGATGTGAAAGCAAACTCAGGGTATCAATAAATCAATCAGAGACAAGCATGATGTATTTAAGCACAAATAGTGGACATCTAGAAGTATGCAGTATACGGTGCACATAATTCCTAGTATGCTTTTCAGTGACTAAAGTGGAAGGTCGGTTTTTAAACTCGTTTAAAATAATGACTATACCCAGTGTTGCATGATACTCCCTAAATTAGACATAGTTGATCAAGTTATGTCTAATTTAGGTCTAATGATGCAACCACTCGGACTAGTCGACTCGTTTCATGTTTGGTGTTTTTAGAAAAAAGAAAATCATTTTGGTTATAGTTCGGATTTTTATTTTTGAAAATAAAACCGGCGTTCTCTATAACCTTAGGCTCTGATTACCAATCTGTCACACCCCACCAAGGCAGAACAGCGAGGTGTAACATATTAATAAGCAGCACAAAAGATGATAGATAAAACACTATACATGATTTTAAACCAAAGAAAGTTATCCGAATTACAACATCACAAAGTACAAGTTTAAAAGTACATGAAACATCATAAGTTGTTTCTGTCCGAACATGGATATTCAAAAGACATGGTTCTTGCAATTATGTAGATGTCTTGACAATAACTGAAAAACACAGCTCTAAGTTTCCACCTTGGGAACGTCACCTGAAAAGCATGATAAAATGGTCAACTATCGAAATAGTTGGTGAGCTCACAAGATTTTATACACAAAATGTAGTTTTAAATAAAGAGTAGATGTCCGATAAAAGTTTGCCAACCAATGGCAAGTTATAAAAAATAGTTGCCCAAAACAAAAATCAATTCCAAATAAGTTGAGAGTCCAAAACAAATCAATGTATATGTATGCTATAGTGATTATGCGAGGCACTACTTAAACGTATTCAGCCTAACCGTTCCAATATCCAATCAAGTTCTAGTTGTATAGTGTGGCACAAACACTTAGTACTATGCACCCTTGTGCGGGGAGTGAGGAGGGGCTAATCTCCTAATAGCGCTATCCATAAGTACTAACGTCTCAATCCCGTTGAGGGGGAAAGTGAGTTAAAAGTAGTGGTGGGTTCCAAGCATACAACAACGTACATATTAAGTTCAAGTTCAAGTTCAAGTTCAACACGATTCCAAAACAAGTTCAACACGTTCCACAAGTTTGCAAAGTTCAAAACCAAGTTCAGTAAGTTCAAGTATGCTCGAATGTTTATAAAACATAAAAGTATGAGCATAGAAATTTAATAAAAACACATCATGCTTTCCACCCCAAAACAGTTAAAATATGCAAAAAGAGGGGGATGTGAGAAACTCACCAAATGGAGATACCAAGATGAAAGTAACGAAGAAAGGCGGAGATGACAAAATCTCAACCGCGACCTATTAATAATAATAATATATTATTAATATTCAATTATGTAAAATATGCAACTCATTGTAATTACGTTATATGCATGTCGATTCGTACATTAGGAATCCACGAGACTACACTTCGCTTTTTATTTCCATTGGTTATCCATTTTTTGAAAATTGCGCCGTTTTACAAACAAAAAATGTGTCGTGTATTGTTTGGTGTATAAACCGGCCATCACCCCTTTGGGTGGGCTTCGAGGTTGGTCTTTTTTCTAAATGAATTTTTATAACAACAGTTATAATCGGCCCAATAACTAATCTAACTCTTACTTGTTAATAACAACACATTTTTAAACGCGTATCGGCCAAACCGAATGAAAAAGTGAAACAAAAAAATTAAAATTATTATTGAAAATTAGCTCTCGATGCAGAAAATACACATATTGTTATTTTCTCGATCGAATGAAACGGAAAAATATCCAAAGTTCGACTACGCAACATATTTAAACACGAACGATTTTTACTAAATCGACTAACAATAATAAAATAAATTCTATAAAATTAAAAGAAAATAGAATTTATAGGCTCCGAATAAATAGAGACGAGAAATATGAGTTGCATCAAAACCAAGCGTTAATTGCTAAGAGAAATGTAACCACATAAAAGTGACTCCAAAAAAATTAAGAAAGTCGAATATGATACAATGTGCTGCCGGTACTGACCTCAAAAACGACGGATGTCTTAGTTTTATCCCTGTTAAAGAAGAATTTCGTTCCTCGAAATTTTGAAGTTGTATACTAAAGCTAAGTCGCAGCGCGCGAACAGTACGATACTTGCGCTTCATCCACGTCTTCTTCTCGTTTCCCAATCAAATTCAGGTCCCTCTCTGGGAATACCAACGAAATGTTACAAAGGAATCCGTCCTCCTTTTCAAGCTTTCTTACCTCACCATCATTATTTCCATAGGTTCTTCAACAAAATCAGTTGGTACGTCGATCTTAGAGACTTCTTCTAACGTACTGCAAATACGTCAGCTAGGCATTTCTTCAAGTTTGACACATGAAACGTGTCATGAACTCCTACAAGTTCTTGTGGTAAGCGCAGCCGATAAGCTACTGGACCGACTCGTTCGACAATCTCAAACGGTCCTACGTATCTCGGTGAAAGCTTGCTTCTCTTGACAAAACGTACTACACCTTTCCAAGGCGATACTTTGAGTAGCACTTTTTCACCAACACTGAACTCTAACGGCTTTCGTCGATTGTCAGCATAGCTCTTCTGGCGATCTCGTGCGACTTTTAATCTTTCTTTGATTTGATCCTTATTAGTATCTCTTGAACAATAAGATCTCTGGTCCAAATGACTTGCTTTCCCTCCTACTTCTAACCCAACTATGGCGTTTCCACACTTCCTTCCATACAATGCTTCAAATGGGGCACACTTCACGCTCGAGTGGTAGCTGTTGTTGTTGAAAAATTCTACTAACAGTAGGTGAGTATCCTAATTGCAGCCAAAATCAATTGCGCAAGCTCTAATCATATCTTCTTAGCAATTTGAATAGGTAAACAGTTCACTTTGGCCATCGTTTCGGGATGTAGTTGTACTTAAATCCAGTCTCGTGTCCCAAAATGCCTTTCCTGTAGTGATTGCCAAAATCTTATGTGAAATAACTGTCACGTCATAATGATTGTACACAGTACACTCGTGTTCTTGCGTATGATCTCGTTGAATGTTATATCTTGCCAGACTCTCTAACGTGAGTCCTTCAACGATACTAAGAAATTGCCCGATTAGTCAGTCGATCCACAATGACCCGAAATGGATCGTGTCTTCTACTGGTTCTCGGATAACTGCTAGTGAAGTGCCGATTGTGATATTCTCCCATTTCCATTCAGGAATTTCTGGCTGTTGAAGTAATCCCGAGGGTTTCTGGTGTTCTGCTTTGACTTTAAGTAATTCAAGACTTGCTAACATAACGTACAATGTCTTCATCATTCCGGGCTGATCTATATATAAGCTCGAAAGATCAGAGACACCTTGTCTGCTCAAGGGGGGGGGGGAATACTAATACCTTGTAGCATGGGCTTCATTCTATATCAAAGTTCTCAAATTGCCATAGATTGGTACCCAAATTCGTTCGGCAAGATATAATCCACCATCTTCTTTTCTCTCCAGCTGTTTGTCCAATCCCTTCAACATTTTTGTCGGAGCGCTTATATTCTTGGAAGCTTCGCTCTAAGCTTCCAGTATCCTAGCCTTAATGCTAGAGTGAAGTCTCGGTTTCAACCGTTCCTTCCTGCTCAATGCATCAGCTACTACGTTCGCTTTACCTGGGTGGTAGCGAATCTCGCAGTCATAATCGCTAAAAAGTTCTATCCATCATCTCTGGCGCATATTTAATTCCTTCTGATCGAAAATGTGCTGAAGACTCTTATGATCGGTGTAGATCACGCTCCTTGTTCCATACAAATAGTGTCTCCAGGTTTTGAGAGCAAATACTACGGCGCCCAACTCAAAAATCATGAGTGGTGTAGTTCTTCTCATGGATTTTGAGTTGTCTGGATGCGTATGCAATGACCTTGCTAATGCACAAACGCAACCAAAACCTTGATTGAGGCGTCACAAGTAACAGACAAAATCATTGGTGCCCTCTAGAAGTTGCCGATAATAAGGAGCATCACACAGACAATCCTTCAAAATGTCTGAAAGCTTCTCTTTCGATCTCCCCAAATCAAAACTTTTATTTTCTGAGTCAAACAAAGTGAGAGGCTTTGAATCATCGAGAAATTTACGATCAATCGCCTATAGTATCCCGCCAATCCTAAGAATGAACGGATCTCGGTTGGGGTCTTCGGGGGCTTCCAATTTTTCACTACTTCAATTTTGCTAGGATCCACATGTATACCTTCATTGTTCACTACATGTCCGAGAAAATGAACCTCTTGTAGCCAAAATTCGCACTTTGAAAATTTCCCGAACAATTTCTCTCTTTTAAGCAACTCCAATATCAATTTTAGATGATCTACATGCGCCCATCCTTGAGCCTTTGAATAAATTATGATGTCGTCAATAAAGGACGATGACAAACTTGTCAAGGTACGCCTACATACGGCGGTTCATAAGGACCATGAATACCGCAGGAGCATCTAGGTCAGACCGAAAGCATGACCCGTTAATACAACATGTCTGGTAAATCCTCGCCTGATGCAGTTTTGGGAATATCTTCTTCGTGTACTCTCAACTGATGGTAGCCAGATCGAAGATCTGTTTTTGAAAAATACCGCGACCCTTGCAATTGATCGAACAAGTCATCAATCCTAGGAAGAGGGTAGCGGTTCTTGACAGTTAGCTTGTTCAGCTCTCGATAGTCTATACACATGCGGAATGAACCATCCTTCTTTGTTACACGACAACACTAGGGCTCCCCAAGGTGGAAGAGCGGACCTAGTCTAAGAAACCTTTTTCTTGAGCTCTCTTTAAGTTGGTGGAACATGTTCTTGTCATTTTGTAGTCAAAACGATAAGGTGATTTTGCAACAGGCATAGCTCCAGGAATAAGATCTATGCAAAACTCCACTTCACGAGATGGGGGTAAACCTGTTAAATCTTCTGGGAACACACCAAGGAATTCACGTACAACAGGGATGTCTTCAAGTTTCGGCTCGTTCACTTTCATGGTCTTCAACTGTTTCAGGTTTCCTTCGGGACGTTCTCCATGAACTTCTAAAATATCCCCGTTAGACAATGGAATTTGAACAATTTTCTCATAGCAAACTATCTTAGCTCTCAGCTTTGACAACCAATCCATTCCTACGACCACGTCGAAACTACCATATCCAAAGGGAATTAAATCGATGATAAATGTATGACCATCTAGCTCAAGTCTACAACCTCGAATAATCTTATTTGTCTCTACTATAACGCCGAGCTACACAATATTCAATCACATAACCGAGCGACGACACCTAGGGTACATGTAAATCAAAGGCAAAGAGATTTAGATAGGATATAAAGCTGTAATCAGCACCAGAATCAAACAAAACTGTAGCAAAATGATCATTTAGAGAGAATGTACCCGTCACGACGTTCGGGTCTTGTGGGGCTTCAGCAACACCTAATCCAAAAGCTCTCCCCTGTGCTCGATTCCTATTGTTTCCTTGGTTGTTATTTCCTTCAATTGCTAACACAGGGTTTGGTGCATTTCCTCCTCCTAAGTATGGGCTCGATAATCCTTGGGGTAAAGCCACTCCTCCTAAAGTGGTTAGGAAATGCTCTCTCCACACTCAAAATCAAGTTGGCCTTATCTTCATTAGCAGCTCTACCTATACAGTATCGGGTAAAGTGACCCACTTGGTTACATTGACGACACACAGGGCAGTTACCAAAATGATGGAAGTTGCATTTTGCACACTTCGGATGTTGACCAGCATACTGACGTTGTCCTTGACCGTGCTCCGGAACAGTCAGAGCAAAGTTCCCTCCAGTTCTTTGTCTCTTGTTCCTATCATCCCTTCCTCGGTTCCTGTTCTGATCATTC
Source organism: Tanacetum coccineum (assembly GCA_026074375.1). Classification (NCBI taxonomy): domain Eukaryota; kingdom Viridiplantae; phylum Streptophyta; class Magnoliopsida; order Asterales; family Asteraceae; genus Tanacetum; species Tanacetum coccineum. The sequence continues at coordinate 3,762 of BQNB010188538.1, read as the reverse complement.
GACCTTCTTTTGTTTCCAGCATTTTCCTTCTTTTTGAAAAGTCCATCTTTAATACCATCGGTGGTCAGGCGGTTGGCCATACTCACACACACTGGATTTAGCAGTTCGATAAAGTGACTTTATTATTTTTTTTTTTTTGGGGGGTACTAGATCCAGGACTAAAACCTCGAATGTAGCGATTGACACGTTGGCTCTCAGGGGTAACCATGTGTGGCACCAACCTTGCTAACTCGTGAAATCTAGTCGTATACCCATCAATATCTGACCCAACCATCTTGTGGTTCTAAAATTCTGATTCCAACTTCTGGATTTCATCATCAGGGCAATATTCTTTCATCAACAACTTTTTAAAATCTTCCCAAGGTTGGGCTATAGCAGCTAGCACTAAACCTCGGTTTGACAAGGGTTTTCCCCAAGTAGAAAGCACGCTGCCTTGCAGCGAACTAGCAACGAATTCACCTTGTCTCTGTCTCTGTGGGGGCACTTATGATATGAACATAGACCTCATCAGTGCTTTCAAACCAGGTTAGTAAACCATCTGCACCTTTTGTGCCAAAATATTCCTTGGCACTAGAAGCCCTGAATGTTTTGATATTGCAGCTTGGAGTTGCCTTTCTTTGATTTGTTCGGTTTCCTCCGAGGGCTTGAACAAGTTATTAGCATCGCAATGCGCGTTTAAGATGCGGGTTACTTTCATCTGTTTGTTTCATTAGGAGGATTAGTGTTGTCGGCAGAGCTGCTACGTGTGTTTCTTCCCGCCATAATTCTACAATTTAACACAAAATTTCACTTTGTCGGAAACTTGACAAACCGTACCTTCAAACAGTTCATATATATTCACAGAAATATAGTTAAAGAGTGAACATATTTTTAAAAAAAATCAACACAGTTAGGGTTGAATATAGCACCTTGAACGAGAGTGTTTAATTAGAAATCAAGTCATAAGATAGTATGTACCATACCAATTAAGTCCAATTATGTTTTAGTATTTAACCAAAATTTAGTGGTATACATATTTAGGTTACAAGCAAGTTTTATATATAAGAAATATTTGTATTTTTCTCTCACAATTAAATATTATTAAATAAACAGGGTTTTTAGATTGTTTTTTTACAAATATATGTATTAATTGGGTTCCAATAAATTGATAATAGATAATTTATTTAAATTAAGCATTGTAAAAAGTTAACCGTTTTTTGTAATATAGTAAAATTTATACATAATTAATAACATTTTAACAAAAATCTTTTCAAAATAATATAGCATGATAAATCACAATTTGACACTTTTGATTTACACAACTGATTCCCAAAAATCATGTATCAAACAGAGAAACATTAATATAATCTGAAAGAGCGTGAAATTAACCGTGCGGGCAACTACACTAGTACACCCTCATTGGTGTATCTGCCAACAACTAATCCGGAAAGGGGTTTGGTAGGATAGGGATAAACGCCCGCATTTATGCTTTCAACCCTAATTTCTCTATAGTCGTGTTGTATCCATGTCGAAATAAAACAGGGACGTGACCAAAATATGGGTCGACGTAGCTCTAATAGCGAAGAACGAATGTCTCTACATGTCGTGCATACGTAGATCACCTGTTGCTCGCCTCGTACTTTGACTCGGAATCTATCAACGAGTCCTCCTCAAGGCCTTATGCAGGGTAAGGGTACGAAAAGTATTTAGGTGTACGTTGCGACTCAATCGCAAAATCATTTGCGTGCGAAGACGATCTATGGGACATATTGTGACTATAATGGTGTTCTTAATAACAAGGTGCCTACGGGCAGTGTGACACTATAATGACAGTAACCGATGTGAAAGCAAACTCAGGGTATCAATAAATCAATCAGAGACAAGCATGATGTATTTAAGCACAAATAGTGGACATCTAGAAGTATGCAGTATACGGTGCACATAATTCCTAGTATGCTTTTCAGTGACTAAAGTGGAAGGTCGGTTTTTAAACTCGTTTAAAATAATGACTATACCCAGTGTTGCATGATACTTCCTAAATTAGACATAATTGATCAAGTTATGTCTAATTTAGGGCTAATGATGCAACCACTCAGACTAGTCGACTCGTTTCATGTTAGGTGTTTTTAGAAAAAGAAAATCATTTTGGTTATAGTTTGGATTTTTATTTTTGAAAATAAAACTGGCGTTCTTTATAACCTTAGGCTCTGATTACCAATCTGTCACACCCCACCAAGGCGGAACCGCGAGGAGTAACATATTAATAAACATCACATAAGATTATATTATAAAAAAAAAACCCACCCCCATACAAGATTTAAACAAAAGAAATTTATCCTAAATAAAACATCAACAAATTAATGAAGTTTAAAAGTACATGAAACAGTCATAAGTTGTTATCATCCCCGATACATGGATATTCAAAAGATAGGATCTTGCAATTTATAGGATGTCTTGACAAAACTGAAAAACACGCTCATAAGTTTCCACCTTGGGAACTCACCCTGAAAAGCATGATAAAACGGTCAACTATCGAGATAGTTGGTGAGCTCACAAGATTTTATACACAAAATGTAGTTTTAAATAAAGAGTAGATGTCCGATAAAAGTTTGCCAACCCAATGGCAAGTTATCAAAAACAATTTCCCAAAATAAAAATCAATTCCAATAATTTAGAGTCCAAAACAAAATCAATGTATATTTTTGCTAATATGTTTTATGCGAGGCAACAACTTAAATTTCATATCAGCCTCACCGTTCCAATACCCAATCAAGTTCTATTGTATATGTGGCACAAACAACTAGTACAATGCACCCTTGTGCGGGAAGTGAGGAGGGCTAATCTCCTAAAATCTCTATACAAAAGTAATAACGTCTCAAATCCCGTGAGGGGGAAAGTGAGTTAAAAAGTATGGCGGGTTCCAAGCAATACAACAACATACATACTAAGTTCAAGTTTCAACACGATTCCAAAACTCCAGGTCGAACACGTTCCACAAGTTGCAAATTTCTAAAACCAAGTTTCAATAAGTTTCAAGTATGCTCTAAGGTTCATAAAACATAACAGTACGAGCATAAGAAATTAATAAAATACATCATGCTATTCCACCCCATAAACAGTTAAAATATCAAAAAAGATGGGGAAGTAGAAACTTACGCAATGAATATACTAAGGATGAAAGTAACAAAGAAAGGCGGAGATGACAAATCTCAACCCGACCTAATAATACTAATAAATATTATTAAAAATCAATTATGTGATAATATGCAACTCATTGAAAATACGTTATAGCATGTCTGATTCGTACATTAGGAATCCACGAGACTACAACTTCGCTTTTATTTCCATTGTTATTCATTTTCAGAAATAGCGCCTTTTACTAGCAACTAGTTATCGCTTAACGACTTGCCAAACGACCTCAACACTTGCTTATACTCCATCTCCAGGTTCCTATGTATATTGACTTACTACTATGTTTGCCCCAAAGATTTTAAGCAAGTTTTACCTTTCGTAAATACTAGCACACTATAACTAGTTTAAAACAGGCCTGCAGAAAGTTATCAAAAGTTTGGCAACAACATGCACCCTTAAACATTTTATAAAAATCTGAAAAAACTACAGGAGGTCACACACATCATGTATAATCTCCAGTTTAAATTTCGTCTAAAAATATTAAGTTTTGACCCTCTTGCTCACAGGATCTTTACAATCGAGTTTCTGGACAGCCTACACAGTTTTCACACTTAATCTTGTACAAAGGTTTTAACTAACTTTTACATCTTA
>BQNB010188535.1:7500-11942 GCA_026074375.1 Tanacetum coccineum | reverse complement strand
TTTTTTAACTACTTATGCAGATTTTTGGCTAAGTCTTAAACTACACTAGTACTCTATTTAACCACAATCCTACTGCATTACAACACTTGAATTGAACATGCAAACAAAGCCTAATATACACTTTAAGCTATAATTCAAAAATAAGCTAATGCAAATAAGTAAAGTACCATAGATGCAATCATTAGCTATTTTAAGGTTGGTTTTGAAATTTAGCTTATAAAAACTATTCAAACTACTAATTAGGACTTAATTTAAGCTAACCTAAAACTGCCAATAAGCCTTTAACCATGCATGAGCCAAAAGAACCCATTTTACCCTCGTCCTAACACCCATTTCAAACACCCCTTAAAAATGGCTTTTTGAGTTGTTTTAAGGAAATTTAGGCCAAGGGTCTTAAAAACAAACACTCATACATTAATAATAAGCATAAATAAGCATATTGAAGAAGAAAATAAGCATAATTAAGCTGAAAACAAGCAAATGCAGTTAAATAAGCTTAAAATCAAAGAAAAGAGACTTACAAAAGCTTTAGCTCTAAACAAGGCTATCAATGCTCATTAGAGCTTAATCAACAAAGCTATAGCTTGTGTTTAACAAGCTAGTAAGTCCATAAGCCCATCCATATCAGGCTTATCATCCAAATTATAGGCTGTGGTATTTTTTTTGGTGGATTTTTTTTATTTTTCTTAACTAAATAAATTTTTTTAGTTTAACTTAATGAAAACAGAGTATAAATAAGCTATACTAAGAGCTTTTTGAACTCATTTTAACACAATTTAACAACTTAACACTTAGAATTTAAAGATTGAAATTTAACTTAAATACCTCAAATTTTCATTAAACTTTTGAAAAGAGTACAATATTGAAAGAGAAAGTACAATAAGCTAAAAATGACTTAATTTAAATGACAATTAAACTACAATAATCTAAGATATGTAGAATGAGCTATATTGGGTCCTTTTATAGCCGAATTCTTCATTTCTTGAACTTGCAACTTGTGCTTTCTTTGTGAGAGACTTCCATGGTGTTTTAGTTGTGTGAGGGCTTTCCAAAAGCTAATCTCAGCCATCCAAATCAACTTGTTCTTCTTTTGAGTCATCTAAGCCATCGAAATTTTCTTAATTATTGAAAATGGTAAGGATTGCCAGCATGTCATGGTGGAAAGAGGTTTAGTGGAGGTAAGGGGAGTGGTTTGTCCATGGTGTTGATGGGGTTGCAGGGTAAAAGGTGGGGGGAAGACATGTGAAGTGTTCTTGGGTTCTGTTGGCGGGAAAATTAGTTTAAGAAGGTAACAGGGTAAAATTCTTTGATCGTTTGGCAGTTTCAGTCCCTCAACCTTATTCTTTAATTTGCAAAATTCGTCCTTGTGGTAATATAGGTTTGAGGGTTTGGCAGAAATGCCCCCTCAACCTATATATATTGATTGCAAAATTCGTCCCTTTTTAATACAACTTTAGGGGTTTGACAGTTTTGGCCCCTAGAGTTATATTTTTAGTAAATTGCAAATTCAGCCCTTTTCTTTTTATTCTTGTAATACAACTTTGAGGTTTGGCAATTTTAGTCCCTCAAGTTGTATTTTTTTCTGATTTAGCTTCTCGGAGTTGACTTTGACTTTGACTTTTTGACTTGGACTGACTTTGGCTTCGATTTGACTTTGTCTTTTCACACTTTTCCATTCCGTGCTCAGTTTTGTCCGTTTTTGCTTGCTTTTTCGTCTTTTTCTTGAATATCCGTTTCCTGCACAATACAAATGCAAAACATACAAATACATTGTATTTTTGGTACGTTTTTGGTCATTTAAGTCCGTTTTTAATGGAAAAAGGTATGTGTAATTAAGCACATACCAAAATCCCCCATACTAAGGTATTGCCGTGTCCTCACGCAATGTTATGAAGTAAACATTTACGAAAACTAAGAATCTCGATCCCCCTCAACTAATAACCTTGAAAAGTAGCTAAGTGTTTATGAGTCGTTTTATGGAAAGTGGCAGTGCGACAGAGAATTGGAGGATTTGATGCAGGTCACACAGATGATGCGTATATGTACTAGAGGCTAGAGCTAGATTGATACGGTGGAGGACAACGGCAAGTTGTTGTTTGTTGTTATTTTCATTCTAGCTATCTTGTTTAGTCTATTAGATTTTTATGGTGGTAAACTCCCAGCTAATAGACTTAGTGACGTTTTATTTTCATGTTCCTATACTAGTCACATTACGTGGTATCATTTTGTTTCAAAACAAATCATTGTAAGATTTAACATTTATGTTAGGAAAATTGTTGGTTTATTTTATGTTATGAGTGACCATCATTTTCTATTTATTCACTTCTTCATTATGGTTTTGTGGTTGTGTTCATTAATATCTATCCATTTGAATATCGACTTTGTGAATTTATATCTAACGTTCATTGTATTCTTTGTGGATTAAATAGAATCATGCCTTGTGTAAACAAGACAAGGAACAAACGACGCCATGACTCCAAGAATCCCATTTCAAGCCAATGATCGAGATGGTCATCCAAAGAAGAAAACTCTACACAACTCAGGATGATGCAAGCAAAATTTCGGGTGGAGGACTCTGAATGGCACTGTTGCAACCTGCAGTATCTGTTCCCTACGCGATTTCAATGTTGAAATGGCCAGCCCTTGACGTCAATGGGAACTGAAAGGCATTGTTGGCCTTTTGTCTCATTGGCTAATAAAGAGGGAATCAGTATTTTTACATTAGCGGGTATGTGCCATTTACATTCGCAAGTGTTGTTCGCACATGCATCTGTTGGTGGTGCTGCACTAAATTGGTGTGGGGGAATGGCCATGTGATGAGAACATTAGGTCATGATAGCTGCTTTATGCTATGACTTGGGGTGAACTCTCAAGAGAAAGTTGACGGAAAAAATTTATTGTCCAAAAGGTTTTAAAATTAACGTAAAACTTGAAATTTTTTAAACTGTGAAAATCTTAGGGTTCAGGGGAAAGGAAAAAGGTTGCAGCCTTATAATTAGCATTTCCAAGAAAACTAGCTTTTGATGTGCACAAATTTCTTGGCTAAAGAGTCGAAAATAAAGGGAAAAAAAAAAGTGTTGGACAAAGTTACATCAGTGGGATTCTGATAACATTCATGGGAATGTCTATGTCTGTAAAGACCCGAAAACTCTTTGATGATTATATCGAGTTGGCCAAACGACTCTCGCCTTGATGGATCAACAAAACTACGCACTTATGCGAAAAAAAAAAAAAGGACATATGACAACAAAAGGAAAGCTAAATGATTCATCAAGAAACAATTTAAACCAACCAACAAGAAGCAACAAATGTAGGGGTAGGACATACAACTGCTAGCCCTGGGGAATAGAAGGCTTTTATACTGGAACTATACCTAATAGTGCACCAAATGCAAATTACTCCACAACAGGCAATGTTGCACCCAAATGTGAAAACTATCAAGAGGTATGGTCATGATACCATTGATTGTTGGGTTCCAATTCCACCAACATAACAACAATAAACAACAAAACTAAACAACAACAACAAGAATCAAAGGCTTGAGTTGTCGGGATTGATATGCAATAACACATTTTCTCTTTGCATTAAACTGCTCCCAAATACTTTGATGTGATGATTACCAGTATACGACAAAGTCATCGTTTTCCTTCTGGTATTGCTTAGATTGGAGGCTTCGAACTCATATTTTTTTTGTTTTTGAAAGTTGGAAAAGCAGACTCTTGGTCTTCTCCTTAGAATATACTTCTTTGTTTTTTCTGGGTTTAATATCTCTCTATTTTCCTCCCTCCTCCGGTTTTTTTTGTTTTTTGGTTGGTCCCCCCCCAAGTTGTTGATGTTGAGGAGAGATATTAAACCTCTAGAACAAAATAAAATACAAGTAGTATATCTAGGTGAGAAACAAGAGTCTTGCTTTCCTACGTCATAAAAAACTATATTTGTGTGAAGCTCCAATACTTAAGCCCAATTATCAGAAGGATACGATGATCTTTGTCGCTATACTGTAAATGCGATAATACATCTAGGTTTGGGAGCAGTGGTTTCAAATGCAAGGAGAAAATGTTATTGCATATGAATTCAAGACAACCTCAATGCCTTTTGATTTCTTGTTGTTCGGTTTGTTTGTTTGTTGTCTAGTGATTGTTGTTGTTGTCGTATTGACCCAACTAATCATTGGTAGCCACTGTCATACATCTTGTAAAGTTTTCAACATTGGGTGCCATTGCATTGGTTGGTGGTAATTGAATTTGGTGCACTGAGTAGCGTTCACAGTATATGCCACCTTCTTTTTCACCAGGGGCTGCAGTGTATGTCCTACCTACATTTTGCTTCTTGTTGGGTTGTTAATTGTTTCTTGATGAATCATTAGCTTTCCTTTTGTTGTCATTATGTCTTTCGCCCTTATATTAGTGCCGGGTTTGTTTGGTGATTATTCAAGTTACGCT
>BQNB010188535.1:0-2500 GCA_026074375.1 Tanacetum coccineum | reverse complement strand
TCTCAATCAGTGTGAGCTTAATTTGTATTTTCAAGTTTTTTTTGGTGGCTTAATAATAGGCCTGCAATAAGCCCTTTCCAAAGGCATAAGCCTCCCCCGGTGCAAAACAGCTACTTTCAAGCTGCTTTTCCTGTCTTATTTTTGGAATTCAGTTTAAGCTTTTGGTTTCTTTAGAAAGACTATAAGCTCTTTTATAAGCTCCATATGTTTCAAGCCCTAAGTTGTCTAGGTGGCTTATTTTTGAGCTCAAAGTAGCCCATTTGACTGTTTTGCATGCTAGTGTAGGCCCATAGCTTATTTTTGATTTTCTGGCTTATTGATCCTCATTCCTTGGCTTATAGGTGTTTGTAGTGGCTTATTAGGTATAGTTAAGCCCTCTTGTTTGCTTAATAGTCTTACATTGTGCTTTTTAGCTCTTTTATTAGTCTAGCAGACTTAAGTGCTTATCTAGCAGTACTAACTTTAAGGTTAGTACTGCTGAGATTTTAAGCTCATCTCCGGCTTATTTAGTGGTTCCAACTTGTTTAGTTGTGTTCTTTGTTGATTGTATTGAATTCCTTGTTGCTTATGTTTCAATTCAATTGTTTTTAGAAAGCAAAAAGAAAAAGCCATTTGGCTTAAAAAGCCATTTAGCTTAATAGGCTATTCTGTCTGTTTTAAGTGCTTTTTCCAGCTTATTCATAAGCTTTTGTAAAAACTTGTAGTTAAGAAAATTGCTTATTTATAAGTCCTTTTTAAGTTTGTAAAAAAAATTTTGAAAAAAAAATAAAGGGGAAGCTTGGAAGTCAGGGGTGAGCTAGGGCTCGAACCCCCGACCTCAACAAGCCTCAACCCTTATAAACCCAACACCACTACCGCTGTGCTACAATAGCTTATCCGGTAGTGGTTTGTTGGATTTATTATTTAAGGCCACTTTGGCCCATTAAGCTTATAAGCTGATTGGGCTTATTTCTCGGCTTATTTGATAAGCTGGTTTCCCCAGCTTATTTTTCTTAGGACCTACATTCTTTAATCTATTTTGTGTGATTTTTCTTGAATTTTTTGTAAACGTTTAGTATTTTTTAAAATTTATTTTGTTTAAAAACTTTAAAAAATCATAAAAAATAAAATAAAAGTCAGAAAAATCTAAACTTTTTAAAAAAATTTTCTTTTGTCATATAGTTTCTAGGAAAAATAGTTGTTTTCTTGTAGGGTCATTTTTACAAAGTTTCACTTTTTAAAGAACGGGATTCGTCCCCGTTTTTTTTGACTCGTTTTTTGTCCAAACGAACTCCGTTTCCGATCTAGTTTTTTTAAACTTCGTTTTTAGTCAAGTAGAATCTATTTTTAGTTTAAAAATTGTTCTAGGGTTTAAATTGTGTAATTTAGGTTCTCGACCCTCGTTTTTCATGCCCGTTTTAGGTTTTAAGTTATATAGCTTTCGTTTTTAGGTTTTATTTAATCGTTTTTGCATATTTAACTTGTAGAAATAGAAAACCAGTCATAACTTTGTCATATTCAAACATCAATCATCAATCCGTCATTCGATTTTCCATTCAAGCCTCGTTGGGACATTACGACCCGGGAATCATACTTCCGGTTACATATATATCTTATTTAGTGAATTTTAACTTCTTGCCTTGATCAAAGGCAATTGGTTGAGTGTTTGCTTATATATTATATATATATATTATTGACGAATCAATTGACATCCCCGTTCGGGTGACTAGCTATCACCGGGAACGAACGTTATAACATGTCGGATTTGGGATGTTTCAGGTTACTTAGCTTATAAACCATTTTTGGCTTATTAAACCGCTTATTCGATAAGCTGTTTTCACGAGCTTATTTTTCCTAGATTCCTCACAGTTCAACTTATTTTTCATAATTTTTCCAGTTTTTTTATAAATAGTTTAGTATTTTTAAACATTTAATTTTGTTAAAATCGTATTTAATTCATAAAAAATTATAAAAAAGTCAAAAAAATATAATATTTTTTTTAGAAAATTTTCTTTTAACATTTAGAACCTAGGGAAATTAAATTTGCTTTCGTAGGGTTTAAATTGCAAAATCTTGTCTTCTAAAGAACGGGATTGAATCCCGTTCATATTTTAGTGATTTTTAGCTTAAAACTTTTTTGTTTTTGGTCTAGTTTTCTTTGCCCTAGCTTTTTAGTTAATTAAAACTTATAAAAAACTAAAAAGATCATTGTAGGACTTAATTTTGTTAATATAGGGTTTTTAGGTCCCGTTTAGGATTCCCGATTTGCGTTTTTAGTTAAAATTTAATTTTCCGTTATTGTTTTTTCGTAGTTAGGTTTAATTATCCCTTTATTTTCTCACTATTAGGATTTTAGAAAACAAAGCATCTTCGAACCAATTCAAGTCATTGTCCAAATAACAAACGAGGTCTCAATTTCATAAGTCTTTGGGAAAACAACCCTGTAACGCCCCGACCCAAAAGGGTAGAAGTATTACAAATATGGTGTGACATCAAAAGCATTCATAATAATAACACAAGC
>BQNB010188534.1:0-11942 GCA_026074375.1 Tanacetum coccineum | reverse complement strand
CATAAACTTCTTCCTTAATAGTTCCATATAAGAATGCACTATTCACATCCATTTGATATACCAGAAAATCCAAAAAAGAAGCATAGGCTAAAAACAATCTTATTGCCTCAATTCTTGCCACATGAGCAAAAACTTATTCATAGTCAATACATTTTTCTTATCTATGACCCCGTGCTACCAACCTTGCTTTATTTATAATCACAGTCCCTCTTTTATCTTTCTTGTTTCTGAAGACCCATTTTGTTCTAATGGCCCTCTTTCCAATAGGCAAATCCACAAGTATCTAAACCTGTTAAAGTTTGAATTGCAGAAGTTATTCCTGCATTGCTTCCACCCAAGATGAATCAAATAGAGCTTTAGCAATGCTTGTTGGTTCAATCTGTGATAAGAAACAAGCATATAAACGAGTATTTAGGGTATCATGTGTTTTATGTTCATATACAGCACTGAGAAACCCTTGTTTAGAAGTAGGTTTTGTCATTCTTCTTGTCTGAACAGATGACTTCACATCACTAATCACATTTTCAATTGGGTGATCCTTATGAATTCTTGTATTAGGAGTGGTTGGAACTGTATAGGAATTTGTGATGTTCCCCAAATCAACTTCTGGCTCATCTTCATCACTAAAGAACTCAACATGAGTGGCTTCAAGTGTATGATTAGCTCCCATTTTAAACATATCTTTAGGGCTATCTTGATCATTTAGACTAGTAGTACTTACTAATGAATCAACAATATTATGTTTAAAACTACCAGTATTAACTTCAAGACTGACAATATTACCAGTATTAACTTACTGATGAATCAATAGTATTAAGTTTAAAACTACCAGTATTAACTTTAGGACTGACAATATTAACATGTTGTCCAACAGCATTAACTTCTTTAGGACTGCTATCATCTTCATACTTGTCTTCTTCATCATTGTCATTATCTAAACCATCTTCAATTTGCTTTTGGTCATCAGCAGCAGATTTTAGTTTACCATTATCAACATCCTTGGAAGGTGAATCAAAGTATGAAGCATCTTTCTAAATTGGCATCACAATGCAATCTTTACTGATTTCTTCTTTTTGTATAGATGTACCTGCATTAAGCTTTCCTTGTGTACCTGCAGATTCATTAGTGATTGTACCTGCAGCTACTGGTACATAATTCATATATTAGGTTAGAGAATCAATATTAAACAGCCACTTTGGACCATTCCCTTTTATCATAGGCTTATTCTCTAAAAACCCAATATGTAATTTTTCTTCTACCCTCCTGGTTCTTGTGTTGTATACCCTAAAATCTTTACTACTCACGGAATATCCAACAAAGAAACCTTCATCACTTTTGCCATCAAACTTGCCTAAACTGTCTAAAGTATTAAGAATGGTAACATGACATCCAAATGGTCTTATAAAGCTTAGAGTTGGTTTAAAACCTCTAAAAGTTCATAAGGTATCTTGTTATGAGGCTTGACTACTAAGACCCTATTTTGTACATAGCAAGCAGTGCTAACTGCTTCAACCCAAAATGTGGTAGGTAACTTAGAGTCAGCTAACATTGTTCTAGCAGCCTCAATTAGTGTCCTATTCCTCCTCTCAGCTACACCATTTTGCTGAGGAGTCCTGGCTACACTGTATTCCCTCTTAATACCTTTTTCTCTCCAAAAATCATCCATAACTTTATTCTTAAATTCTGTTCCATTATCACTTCTGATTATTTTCACTTTCTTATCCATTAGGTTTTCTATTTCTTTAATAAAATTCTTAAGAATCTTACTAGTTTCATCCTTAGATGATAAAAAGAAAACCCATGTAAACCTGCTATAATCATTAGTGACTACTAAGCAATACTTCTTATGCATTAAACTACTCACAAACCAAGTTACCTCCAAATGTTGTAAGCCATTTGAGATATGATAAAACACAAACCCAAATAATTCCACTTCACCGTCAAATAAGCGATAAATAACCATCTTCGTAATCAATTAATTCAAATAAATACCTATATGAGCCTTTGAAACTTTTAAGAACATGTAAACCAAAATCCAAAATCTAAACAGTAAACACCCAACAAACTTGTGCTTCTGTTTTTTCCGAGTTCCTAAAGTTTGTGTTATCTGATATCTGCTAAAGCTAGCAGTACAAACTATCCTTGAATCCCTAGCAGTATTAACTTAATAAGTCATAACCAAAAGAATAGTAGTAACTGCTTTTCTAAATCTAGCAGTACTAATAACCAAGTAGCAGTATTAAGAGTATAAGCAACTTTAACTCTTGGCAGTACTAATCATAAACCTGCAGTACTAACCATATTTTTTCAAAAACAATCATGAAGCTGCTTCTTTTTCACAAATGCAAACATACTGCTTTTACCTTGTTGATCCCAAGCATCCAATAAGATTTCATACACATTTGTTAGCGGGCACAAGTAATCCTTCCTTTTGGCTCGATAACAGCATGAAGTCATTAACCAGCAGTATTAACATAAACGGGCAGTATTAACAAATACTTGACAGTATTAACTGCTAACCATAGCAGTACTAAAATTAAATTGACAGTATAAACTCATCTTCATGGTAGTAGTAATTTGTAATGAGCAGCACTAACCAATTACTACTATTCTCTTTGTTTGTTTGGCAGCAAAAACGTATAACTGGTAGTACTAATAATCACGAAACATACCTGGCAGTACTAAACTTTCTGTTAGCACGTCTTGAATGAGATCATGTAGCTTTCAAGAAATCAAACCAAACCTATTCAATCTTGGCTTTGAATACAGAAATAAACAATTTCCTGTTTTTGTCAGATTATGGTTTGCTAAAAACGTAACCAGATTTAGGGTTTTGTGAATAAACCCTAATATTCACCAAACTCGACTTCAAACAAAAATAATCATAGCCTTCTTTTTTTAAGTATGAAGATGATGCTTTAAAGTGTCGCAAAAACCCTAACTTCACCAAAATCACCAATACACCAAACATAGATTCGTCTCTTCTTTTTCATCAAGAACACAATACCAAAAACCTTGTAATCATCCTAGATCAAGATCCACGAGGCTCTGATACCAATTGTGAAAGATCTTTGAAGCTTAGATTGTTTAGATCTTATATCTAGGATTAACAATAACATTGAACATAGAATATGTATAGCGAAATTAACATAAGAACAAACAATATATTCAACAAGGTGTTTCTTCATTAATAACCAAACATTCCTAACAGCCCCAATTCTAGATGATCAATTCTAGAACGTGTTATCTAAACTATAACAAGGAATCAAAGATCCTCGAGGCTGAAACACACAAATTCTAGGCGTCCACTTAGAGTCTTACGCCTTAGACACCCACACACTTTACTATTTTACATCTAACACACAGAAAAATAAACGACCTAAAATTTATCTCTTTATATACTAAGATATTAGGTATACAAAGGATTAAGTAATAGGAAATTAAACAAATCTTCCTAACTTTATAATTATCTCTAGGAAATCTTCTGTAATCTTCAATCTTTTGAAGAATTCCTCCTTTGTCTTTTAAGTCCTTCATCTTTCATATGTTTTGTCTTATCAACTCAAATATAATTCCCAACAATCACTTATCTATTGATTGACTATCTTTCCATCTAGTTTCATTGATTTCCCCTAGGACTTTGTGATCTATACATCTCAGCATACCTAACTGACTTTTTAACTGGTTTTTCATGATTGTTAGGTTTGACAAACTTTATCTTTTTATCAACAAGAAAAATAGTTTCCTTATCAACATTAAGTGGAGACTCAACAAAGCTACTTGTGTCTTTTGATACTTGTTCTTTTACCAAAGAGTCATCAGAATTTTTTTTAGAATCATCTGATTTTCTTATCACAAACAATGTTAGACTCTTGCTTACTATCCTCAAAACCATAACTTTTGAATTTAGTCTCTTTGAATTCATCAAGACCAGAATAAGATAAATCAAGTTTTTTAGGTCGATTATAGATTAAAGAATGAGGTGGAGGAATAGCATTATACCCCAAACCCTTTTAACTTTTGTTAGTTATCTGACTCTCTAACAACTTGTTTAGGCTCTTTGAGGCAATATCAAATTTCTCAATCTTAAATTTAATGCCCTCTTTTTCTTGCTTAACTTTTTCAAACTCACTTTTAAGCACATTTATTTCATAGTCTTTGCAAGCTACTTCCCTTTTAAGAACTGCAACTTCTTCACTAAAAAGAACCTCATTCTTTCTATATGTGATAAGTTGTTCTTCTATAGTTGCTAAACCTCTTTTATAAGTAGTTGCTGTAAATTCAGTTTGATTAAGCTTAACAATTAAATCATCACACTATTTTTTAAGAGTTTTATAGTTTTTCAGACAAGTTTTATCATTGTATACCTCAGAGTCTGAAAACGCCATTAGAGCCATGTTTGTCTAAACCTGTTCTTCTGCCATATCACTCCAGTCAAAACCTATACCATCTATAGCCAACATTTCCTTTGAAGATATGTCTTTATTGTTTCCATGCTTCCTAGTGTTGTCTTGATTTATTGAACTGACCCTCTTTGTTCCTTGGTGCTCTACACTCCCTGGCAAAGTATCCTATCTTGTGACAGTTGAAACACTCTACCTTGGATTTTTTATCAAACCCAACAAGTATATCTTAGCATTAATGAAATTTCTGCCTGTCTTCTGATAGTACCTCTTTGCCCTCTTACTTAGCAAAGAGAGCTGCCACTTTAAATCCATTGCTTCCAGAACATCTTCATGAATTTGCTCTAAGTCATGTTGTAGGAGATTAGAACCATTGGGATTCTTCAAACCATGAAATGCATACACAACATTATTACAAAGCTAGCAGGAATAACATGAGGACTATCAATGTTAACATTAGGGCTAACAGTACTAACTTCATATGCAGGTTTAGCAGTATTAACATCATTAGTATTGCCTAGTGCATGAAGCATTACCAAAAGGGCCAGTTTTGAGCATCACTACATGCACCAACAAAATTCTTATACACTTTGTTCACAATTTAAAGTTGTTGTAGCAAATCATCGAAGCTCATAGTTTCAATTTCAGCCTTATTCACCATGACTACAACATGATTATTACCAACTCCAAGGGCAAGCTAGTTAAAAAAATTGAATTTAAGTCTTCTTGAGTGATGACTACACCTAAAATTGCAAGCCTAGTAACAATCTTCTAGAGCCTGTTAAAGATAGAGTCAAGAGACTCTATACTTGATGCACTAAAATTTTCATATTGTTGCTTCAAAAGTGTCTTCTATGTTTTCTTAGTGGCTTCATTACCTCTAAATCGTGTTTCGATAGCAGCAAACATTGTTTTAGCATCATTGTACTAACTGAAAGTAAGTTGATGTTCATTGGGAAGAGCCATGAGTAGCAAGCTTCTTGCCTTCACATCATTCTTCTTATTTGTTGGTTTTTTCTTTAGCAGTTACAGGTACTGACATCTTTGTAACAGAAGTACCATTTTCTTGTGTTGTTTGTGGTACAGATACCTATGAGTTACCATTCTTTATGACCTCCTATAGAGCATAGTCTTGTACCTGGAAGTACTGCTTGATTCTTATCACCCACATCTCATACTCACCAAGTTTGAGTATGGGTAGCTTAGCAGTAGTATTACTATGTGTAGATTCAAAATCCATATCTTCTAGATCAAAGTTTCAGAACACAAGGCTCTGATACCACTTTGTATGATCCCAACATAGATCTTACAATCCTTGTCAAGGGTTAGTGTATGTGATTGATTCAAGACAACTCGCTAGAAACTTTGTTGATACTATAGAGTATGCGAATCTACTCTATAATACATAGAAGAATATCAAAGTAATAGTAAACTGTAATGCAGTATAATGAAAAAAGAAGATAACCAAAAAGCTACCATATTATTTAGATAATAATACGAGTAAATCTTTTAGTACTACGTTTACAACCTTGAAGCAATTAATGATTTCTATCTAGAAAGGTGTTTTACAACCATAACCTAGGATCTCCTTTTATACACCAAGGAGTCCTTTGCAAGATAACTATAAATCTTCTAAACTTCTATAAGATATCAACATATCTTCAAATTATATAGGATATACATTGAATCATTCCATACATATCACTTCACACGTCTTTGATCTTCTGGCAGTTGTAATCTTTATGTAGCAGTACTAAGTCTTTTAGCAATATTAAGTTTAGTACTGGCAGTACTAACTTTTCTACTAGCAGTACTAACCTAGTTAGTACTGTTAGTTATATCTTGAGCAGTATTAAGTACTAACTTGTGAAGATTTATTCCCAACAGACTTATTACTGGTACAAATTCATGTTGACGATATAATATTTGCATCCACTAATACTGCCATGTGTAATGAGTTTGCTAATCAGATGACCACTAAGTTCAAGATGTCAATGATGGGGCAGATGTCATTCTTTTTAGGATTACAAATTTCTCAAAGTCCCAGAGGCATCTTTATAAACCA
The DNA here is from genome assembly GCA_026074375.1 of Tanacetum coccineum. Lineage (NCBI taxonomy): Eukaryota > Viridiplantae > Streptophyta > Magnoliopsida > Asterales > Asteraceae > Tanacetum > Tanacetum coccineum. Next base: position 5,474 of record BQNB010188534.1, on the reverse strand, counting down.
ATCTAAATATGCTTCTGAAATTGTTAAAAAATATGGTATGCTAACTACTGATTCTGTCGACACACCCTTGGTAGAAAAAAGTAAACTGGATGAAGATATACAAGGGAAACAAGTTGATGCTATATCTTACATCCAGTAGACCTGACCTTATCCATGCAGTCTGCTTATGTGCTCGGTATCAGGCAAAGCCTACCGAAAAGCACTTACAAGCGGTGAAACGGATCTTTCGATACCTTAAAGGAACCATTAACATGGGTCTCTGGTACTCGAAGGATACCGGTATGTCTTTAACAGCATATGCAGATGCAGACCACGCGGGGTGTCAGGACACTAGACGTAGTACATCGGGAAGCGCTCAGTTCTTAGGTGACAAACTTGTTAGCTGGTCGTCAAAGAAGCAAAAGTGCACTGCCATATCGAGTACAAAGGCTGAATATATTGCCTTATCTGGGTGTTGTGCTCAAATCCTATGGATGCGTTCACAGCTAACAGACTATGGCTTTCAATTCAATAAGATTCCTCTGTACTGCGACAACAAGAGTGCGATTGCTCTATGCTGCAACAATGTTCAACACTCACGAGCCAAGCACATCGATGTTCGCTACCATTTCATAAAGGAGCAAATGGAAAATGGAATTGTAGAGCTATACTTTATCCAGACTGAATACCAACTGGCTGACATATTCACTAAACCCTTGCCACGAGATAGATCTAACTTCTTGATCGAAAAGCTCAGTATGAGAAGCATGTCATCGGAAACAACGAAAAGTCTGGTAGAGGAAACAAACGAGTGATGGTGGTACCTCATATCCTGTATCATAAGTACATAAGAAAACATAAAAACTTAAAAATATTTTTTCTTTTGATATAAATTTTTTAAAAACAAAATTAAAAATTAAAAAATCAGAAAAATATAAAAATATGTATCTCTTGCATGTCTTCTGAAAATCGATAACATTTACGGCCTTAGAAATGTCATTCAATAATGATACGAGGCTGTAAATGAAGTTCGAGCAGAAGTTCAAAAGATTTCAAAACATGCCAAAAATGGCTTGCTATTATTTCAGATAGCAACCCGATCATCATCTTAAAGGCAAGTACTTCAAAAAGAAAACTTGTCCTCACAATGGGAATTTATTCTCGGGCATGGTCTACATTATGACCATGCAAAGGCTTGTGATTACTTTGTATCACAACCCGTGCTTCCTATATTCTATAAGTGTACGTGTCAGTGTGCTTATGCGTAAAAATAAGAGAAATCTTTTTTTTAGGGTGTTGATTTTTTCAAACATAATATAATCATCTTCAGACTTTCATCAGAAAAAATCTTTTTTTCAAAGACATTTGTCCAATCAAACAACGACTACTGCTCTTTAAATAAAAATGGGTCATTGTTTGAGGGGGAGAAAATGCCAGATATCTTCTTCAAAAAGGTCAATTTGTGATAAAAGGAATCGGTTTTAAACATGAACGGGTGAATAATTAAAGGGGATTTAATTAATTTTAACTTAATCGGGCTTTATTTGCTATATGTTTAATTCTTTAAAGGTATTATGGTAAAATCTTATTCTTACTCTTGATTATAAACGTTTAGGGACTAGTTTTGCCATTAGTGAAACTATTGTTAGCCATAGGTTAAATTCATTTAGGTAAATAAAACTATCATTAAACCTCAGGGGGCATTTTTGCCAAAACCCAAAAGAATTAAAACAAAAACACCTCCTTCCCTCGTCTCGTATACACACATGAACACACATAAACCTTAAACCTCCATTGTTGATTTTCAAACCATCAAGAAATTGTTCTATCTTCGTTTGAATCTTAAGGTACACTTGTGTTAATGTTAAAACCTCCATATATCAGACCTAATTGTGGGAATTTGCTCAAAAAACCCTAAAATTGACCTCACTTGTGACACCTTAAAAAGTAGATGAGTAGTTAAATTGATTGAGGGGTTTTGGTCCTATAGGGGTCTAGATGTTGTACCTATATCAGTTTTTAATGGGGATAACAAATGCATACGTTATGGTTGATTCTTGATGTCCAAATAGTTGAAAAAAGGAATGAACTTGTAAAAGTTCATGGGTTTGGTTTTAAAACTATTATAATGATTGTTTGTATGCATTTGAGTGTTCTTAAATATGCTTGTATGCTAAATCTTGAATTTCTTAGGATTTTGTGTGTATGTTAGTCGAATAAGTCAAAAGGCAAGATTCCTGTGGTTAATCCATGAGTAAAAAGTGTTAAAGTGTTTCCTAGATGCTTTATGATCATGTTAAGATAGATATTGATCCTTGAAAAGGTGCAAAATGTTTGTGTAAAGTTTATATAGGTGAAGTATACATCTTATCATAGGCGAACTATACATGGGGATTAATACAGGCGAATAATACATGAGAACATAGGCGAACTATACACTTTGAGTAACACAGGCGAGTTATACACATCTACATAGGCGAAGTATACATTCATAGTTAATACAGGTGAACTATACACTCAAAGGTAATACAGACGAACTATACATACATGTAACATAAGCGAACTATACATAGGTACACAACATAGGCGAATTATACACTCTTACAGGTGAATTTTACATGATTTTTTCTAGATGAATTAATCTTGTAATCTTGGTAATCAAATCTCGTAATCTAATCTAAGTTTAATTAAGCCTTAACTTATCACTTAGTGATTAATTTAGGTCTAGTTTCTCCTTAGAAATCATTAGTGATTGCCTTGATTTCTATAGATTGCCTATAGTTAGTGTGATGCTTGATTATGTGTTTCTCCTTGTCTCATGTGTGTTAGTGTTGCGCCTAGTATCTGTGTACATATCTTATTGTGTAAATCAGCCTTGCATTGTCTTTCAGTGATATATATATTAGCTTGTATATGAACTGTATGTGACAAATCTTAGCAGAATCATGTCTTCCATTACTGCTCAACAAACCAAACTTGATCTGGAACTTGTTCCAAAGGAGAAAAGACTTGACATTGGAAAATGCAACGGAAGACTCAATCCTGGAAAGATCCAAAGAGAGCCCACATTTCAAGTTGTTCTAGATGCTCTGGCTCTCACTCCATGCTATTCTGCATTTCTCATCACTGCAGATGTTCCAGAAGTCTACATGCATCAGTTCTGGGATTCTGTTTACAAGCATGACACTTTCTACAAATTCAAGATAGACAAAAGGAAGAGATTTAAACTCACTCTGGAAGTCTTCAGAGATATCTTTAAGATCTGCCCTAGAGTACAGGGTCAAGACTTTGATGCACTTCCTACTGATGAAGAAATTGTGTCTTTCTTAAGAGATCTTGGTCACACTGGGGAAATCCATTCACTCAATGATGTTGTTGTTGATCAGATGCATCAACCCTGGAGAACTTTTGCTGCACTCATTAACAGAAGTTTATCTGGAAAGACAACTGGTCTTGACAAGCTTCGTCTCTCCAGAGCACAAATCCTTTGGGGTATGTACCATCAAAAGAATGTGGACTATGTTGAACTACTTTGGGAATACTTCATTTTCCAGATTGACAACAAAGCCCCCCATTCAAAAAGCAAGAGAAGATGTACTACCCTCGATTCACCAAAGTTATCACTCACTACTTCCTTACTCAAGACAAGACACTCTCCTGGAGAAACAAGATCGGGATGCACACCTCCAAGGATAACTATTTGATAAACACTTTAAGATTTGTCTCTGCAAAGGAAGCAACTCAGATCTATGGGGATATACTTCATGAATCACTGACCAGTCTAGAGATGAAGGAAACCAAAGCTTTCCAGATTTATCTTGGTTTTGCTACTGGAGCTTCTCTACTAATGAAGGCTGTGAAAGTTCAAAGAGCCAACTCGTCCTAACTTAACTACAATCTCAGTTTCAACTGAAGAACCTATGGGAAAGTCAAAGAGAGTAAAGAGACCTGCAAAGAAGTCTACTCAGGCTCCAACAAGAGGTGTTGTTATTATGGAAACTCCTGAGATGCCAGTGTCTAAGAAAAAGGAAAAGGTGGATGTTACTAGAGGTAAAGGAATTGAGCTGTTGTCTGATGTGGCATTAAAAGAAGATGCTCAATTTGAAGAAGTTCATAAGAAGAGTATGAGGGACTTTCACAAGACTTATCCAAGTGGTTTTGGTATTGCTACCAAACCTACTCCAAGTGCAGCATTAATCAAACCTTCTGTTACAAATGAAGGAGCTGGTGTTAAACCAGGGGTTCCCGATGTGACGGAAGAAGAATCATTTGAAAGTAAAGCTGAGTCTTGGGGAAATGATGATGATGACAGCAATAATGATCAAGACTCTAAAAGTGAAGGAAGTGATCACGATAAACACAGTGATGATGACAAAACCCAATCAGATAATGAAGATGAATCGGATTCCGAACATGAAACTGATGCGAATGAATCAGGCTCAGAGTCTGATCAAGAAGTAAATGAAGAAGATGAAGATGATGAAGAAGAAGTGAAGGACGAACTTGTTAAGACCCCGTCCAACGATTCTGATGATGAAGATGAAACAAAGATCACTGATAACGCAGAAGGTGATGAAGATGAAGAGATGGATTACACTATTAGTCAGTTATACGATGATGTGGATATCCGGCTGAATGAACCAGTTGATACTGATAAAGAGTTTGTTCAAGAGGAGGGTACCGATGCTTCAATTACTAACGTTCAACATGGGAATGAAAATCCAGAGATCATACAAGTCATAAAAGATGCTCATGTGACACTTTATTCTGTTCCACAGAAGACTGAAGTCCCAGTTACGAGCTCTTCTCACTCATCTGACTTGGCAGCTAAGTTCTTAAACTTTTCGGATATTCCCCATACGGATGCAGAAATTATTTCTCCTATGGATGTTCACGTCCATCATGAAGTACCAAGCCAGCAGACACCCACACTCCTTACAATACCTGTCTCGATTATCTTTAATTCTTCACTAGTATTCTCCACCGTCATCCCACAATCATTACAATCCTTTACTCCTCTACCACTTTTGTCAACTCCCAAACCACCACCAACTGAAGCTACAAATCCTCCATCAACACTTCCTGATTTTGCATCAGTCTTCCAATTCAACAACAGAGTCACAGCATTGGAACAAGAAGTTGCTGAGCTAAAAAAGGATCCTCTCCACACTCAAGTGACGGCTTTAGTTGATGAACATCTAGATGCGAAGCCATGAGCAACCAGAGATGAATTCATAAACTTCCTCTCGGTATCACTTACTGCAAGGATCACAAAGCAAGTCAAGGATCAACTGCTACATATTCTGCCAGAGGTAGTGTCTAACTTTGCTCCTCCAGAGATCAAACGCATGCTTACTGAGTTACTTAAACATGATGTTCTAGCCAAGGAGTCATCTCAACCATAATCTTCATATGAGGCTTGGTATGTGCTTAAATACACATACCTTTTACCTTTAAAAACGAGCTGAAATAACCAAAAACGGACTTAAAATGCC
>BQNB010188533.1:0-11942 GCA_026074375.1 Tanacetum coccineum | reverse complement strand
AAGTCATATCATTTACCAACCGAGTTAGAATATAGAGCATACTAGGCTTTAAAACATGCTAACTTCGATCTTAAAACCACGGGTGATCACCAGAAGCTTCAACTAAATGAACTTAATGAGTTTCGTGATCAAGCTTATAAGAATTCTTTGATTTATAAGGAGAAGACGATGAAGCTTTACGACTCAAAGATCAAAAACCGCATTTTCAATGTTGGTGATCGAGTCTTGCTTTTCAACTCTCGTCTAAAGATATTCTCAGGAAAGCTTAAAACTCGTTGGTCAGGACCTTTCACCATCACCAAAGTTTTTTCATACGGAACTATTGAGTTATCTCAACCTGATGGTCCAAACTTTAAGGTGAATGGTCATCGTGTGAAGCATTACTTCGGAGGGGACTTACCACTTAAGGAAGTCCAGGATCTCCACACTCTCCCTAAGGACGAATGAATTCAGGGATTGAGTCAAGCTATGTGACTCGGTTACCAAAAACAAAGCGCTTCGTGGGAGGCACCTAATATGTTGTGAGGAGGCTTGTTCTCTTCCATTCTTTGTGTTTGTTGTTTGTACTTGTGATTGTTTGCAGGATTCACCAAACTTTTCTGAAGACTCTCGTGTTCGGTGTTTTGTCCCGTTCCACTCGAGCTTCCTAGCCTTTGCTTGCCATTAGTTTTGAGAAATCCGATATCCTAAAGATTATTATCAACTAACATTTATCTTGTATCACACTTAATAAACGGCTAAATAATTTTGTGATACTTTCTTCATGTTTAAGTTATACATTCGACCTTTTTGAGTTCTAGTATGGGGTTTTTAAGTCTTAGGCTAGGAAACATTGAGAATAATGTTTGATTTTAGTATGGGTTAGTATATCTTCGATATGATCTTGCCTACTTTTACCCGTTGTTCTCACGTACCCCGTTTTCCCACCAAAATTAAATTTCAAAAATATGAAAAATTTAAAAATTTTCAAAAATAAAATAAGTGTTTTTGTCACAATTTTGACTTTCTTGCTGGGTAAGAATAGAGTAAATTTTGACCGATATCGAGCGTGTTGAAGCTCTAGATTTTTTCGTTCCTTTAACTTTTAGGCTAAGCATTCGCACATAATTGCAGAAGAACGAAAAAAGATAGAGTTAGGTTTAAGTAGGATGTAACAAAGGATTATTTGAAAATCTTAAGGGTCATGTGTGTAATTTGTGCTTTTCTCCATATAGCTCCTAACGGACTAATAATAGGTGTCTTTTTTGAAAAATAAACTTAAATAATCAACAATTTTCTGAGAGGTAGTTGATAACAATAATTTTAGTCTTAGTTCAAATTTTTACTTAAGTTTTTCAAAATAAATAAATTCTTTTTAAAATACATTAAAGAAAAAAAGAATTAATATAATTATATATTATATATATTATATATATATATAGATTTATATCTATTATATTTTATATAATTAATTTTATATATATATATATAAATTGATGATTGATAAATTTATAAAAATAAAAGTTGTGGGCTGATAAATGTTTCTCCTCTTGCCGGCTACAACCGATGTGGTTAGTCTTCTAAAGAATGCCATAGTAAGGATAAAGATCTGAGACTGATAAAGTTTGTTGCATCTTGCGGTCAAACTATGTTGCAGCCTTCTAAGGCGTCGAGGGTTACAATTGCATAAATGTTTAATATTAAGTTTAAATTAATAAATAGATTTCTTTTTGTTAAATTCAAATATGCTTTTGCACTTTGACTATTCTATTTTATAAGCTATGAATATCCGGGAAACCTGAGAGTTTTTGAAACCTAAGGTCCGTGAGTCCCGATACTAGTCTCTGTGGGGTGTCAAAAGCCTGGTCACTTAGCCGCAAGGTTGGGATGTGCCGAGACAAAAGTCGCTACATGGGATGATCTCGCCTTCAAACTCATTATTCTTAGGTGGAACGTAAAGCATAGTATGTTGCAAAACGTTGATCCATGGTTGAAATTCAAAATAGCACATTCACTTAAGATATAATAAATGTCGGGAGTGAAAAGTTCACAAGTTGCAAATATGAGTAGTGTTAGCATCTTTACTGATATTTAGCTGTGATTTTGTTTTAAGCTTGGTTTGGAGTAAGTGAAAAGTCGGGGACGATGAATTTATCCTTTTTGGGGCATTCTCGGATCGAAATGCATCTTGTTCTATGATCCCTAACAGTTATGGAAATAACGAAAGTCGAAATATTATAAAAAAAATGAAAAAGTTTTAGAAAAATGGGAAAATGGGGTGTTTTATAACTTGTGATTTCTTAACTCTCTCCACAAAAATCTTTGCTACTTTTCAAAGATTTAGTTTGGGGAAGTTTTGAGGTATTTGGTTATAGAGCATATAATATTGCGTGAGGACACGCAATCGCTTAGTTTGGGGAATTTTGATATGTGTGAAAACACATATCCATTTTATATCAAAAATGGCCCTAAAAAGACAAAATTATGCTTAAAATGCTTGTATATTGCTTGTTTTGTCTTTGTGATTGTGTAGGTACGGATATTGCAAAAATCTTGAGAAAACGGTCAAAACCGGACAATCACGGACACGAGAACGGAATTTAGTGTGCAAAAGCCGAAGAATGCTATCAAGGTCAACAAAAGTCAACCTATGGTCAACAGTGGTCAACCATAAAAAGACAAAACCCAAAAATTCCCAAATCAATCCCTCAAAGTTAACCAAATTACAAAAACAATCCCTAAACCCTGACGGTGTTAACTCTTATAATTATAAGAGTTAACACCCGTTAACCCCTTATGTTGGGAATAATTGAAAACGACTAAGTGTCGTTTCTGCTGTTAGAGATGTTCGTTTCTGCTGATGGCATTAAGTCGTTCCTGCTGGCAGTTCAAGTAGCGTTCCTGCTGATTATGTTTCTGCTGGTCATGTTCTCGTTTCTGCTGACAGAGATAGAATCTGCTGATCTTTATTATAGACGTGATTAATGTAATTAAGGAATTATAGTTATATTCTAGAATTATCTCATTAATATAGGAATGAGATATATTAGGAAGAGATTGATGTATATCTCTTACGCAATTTTAGGAATCTTGTTTAGCAATTTAGGGTTTCTTCTCTATAAAAGAAACCTTTAGCATTAGGGTTTGGTACCGATTTACAAATCACAAAAACAATTTATTATTAATAGAGAGATCCATAGAGGATCATTGGTTATATTTGTTCTTCTTTATTCTGTATTGTTTAGTTTCCGCCTAAACAATTGTTAGAGTCTCTCACGTATATACTTGTGATTACATAAGTACTATACAACCACAAAGGCTAGAAGATCTATCTAGTTCTAGATCCTAACAAGTGGTATCAGAGCCTGGAGAGAGCCTCTGATAAAGAAGAATCACTCGTTACCACAACAAAACTTTGTTTCTCTAACCGATTAACTATGTCAGAACCCATGCCTTCTATACCTACTCAGTCAACATTCACTTATCCTAACCCTAATCCATCTGCTTCACCTTCGTTTACTCAAGATGATACCTCGGAATCTTTCATACCTGAACCCACACAACCAATACCTACATTCACTCAACCTGCTTTCTCACAACCAAATCAATCTATCTTCTCACAACCTGCTGTTCACTTTCAACAGACTCAACCTACTCAGACCAATCAAACTGGTCAACAGTACCCTAACAATGTCCAGTCACAACAGTTTCAACAGTTCCAAACAGCCTCTATCTCTGCCAACAATGCAAAATTTCCTTATCTGGAAAAGGACAAATATAAGATATGGGCTATGAAGATGGAGTACTGGATACAGAATGCTGATCATAATCTTTGGAGGATTGTTCAGCAAGGGAACAGTCCAAAGAGGTTGGGAAAAGATGCGAAAGGAAATACAATTGTTCATCCTCCTGTCTCTCTTGATGAGCATGTTGCTGTACAAAGGGAGAATAAGGTGAGAACCTTGTTGCTTCAGGCTCTACCTGAAGATCATATGCCCGATTTTCATCATTATGATGATGCAAGGGATATTTGGATAGCAGTTAAGGCTAGGTTTGGTGGGAATGAAGAATCAAAGAAGATGAGGAAGACCATGCTCAAACAGCAGTTTACAGAATTCTCTGTGACAGAAGAAGAAGGCCTACACAAGGGTTATGACAGGTTTCAGAAGATTCTGAGCCAGTTGAATCAAGTGCAGGCAAGGCCAGACAATGATGACATCAACCTGAAGTTTCTAAGAGCACTTCCCTCTTCGTGGTCACAAGTTGCCTTGGCATTAAAAACAAGAGGTGGTCTTGAATCAATGAGCTTTGATGACCTGTATAACAAACTAAGGTCACTTGAACTTGATGTCAGAATTGGTCATAGTTATGGTGTGAAAGCTGCTGCTGCTCCCACTCATTCTGCTTTCATCGGAGCTGCCAGCTCTGGCTCAAAGCTTAATTATTCTAATCAACAGAGTATTGTTCCATCAGTTTCTCAGACATCTGGTCGTTCTGACAGCATAATGGAATGTGTTTTGCATTCTTTTGTTGCTGAGAATGAACCAGATCAAGATATGATCTATGAAGACTTTGACCAGGTTGATCAGTTGGAGATGGAAGAATTGGACTTGAAGTGGCAAATGGCTATGCTCTCCTTGAGGATTAACAGATTTGAGAAGAAGGCAGGACGAAAGATGAACTATAACAATCAGCAACCTGCCAGATTTGACAGAAGGAAGGTTAGATGCTACAAATGTCTTCAATTGGGACATTTTGCTAGGGAGTGTAATGTGAAGACAGTTGATGATAAGGCCAGGTATTCTGCTTTTAAAGTCACAGAAGTTAAAACAGACGAACCAAAAGCTTTGGTCTCAGTTGATTCCATGGTGAATTGGTCGGATCATGCGGCAGAAAACAAGACTGGTGAGGTTGAGAAGGTATATGGGATGATGGCTGGACTTCATGCTGATAATGGTGGTGCTGATGTTTCTGATGCTACTACTGAGTTTGCTATGATGGGGATTTCTCCTAAGGTACAAAATTGTCCTCTTGGCTGTGATTCTAAAATTAATGATCTGAATAATATGTATAATAATCTTGATAGATTGTACAATGATTGTTACATTAAAGTTCAGGCATATCAAAATGCTGTTAAAACATTAGAATCACAAAAAGATTGGTACCATAAAACTCAGATTGCATTAGAAGACAAGATTAGGGTTTTATCTGCTAATCTAGAAAACACCGCTAACACACTAAGTTATACTGAAAAATTACATGATCAGGCACAAAAAGAAAAGAAAGAATGGGAAGTTAAGTTTGAAGCGACATTAGCTAGATTTGAAAAGTGGAAGGAGTCTTCCAAGAACTTGAACAAGTTGATAAATAGCTCTATGTCTACAAGAACTAAAATTGGTCTAGGATTTAAAGAGTACTTTGGAGAAGACGAAGTGTTTGATTTGTCTAGACCTAGTACCATGTACCCAGAACCTGTTGAGGAGGAGGTTAAACCTCTTTACTCATGGTTTGTCAAGGCTGGGGAGATGCATGCAGTTCCTCCCTCCATCACTGGAACTTATATGCCCATCCCATACAAGTCTGACATAGAGGAAACACAGGTAAGTTATGGTTCAAAGTCTGATAATAAAACTTCTAAAACTCTTTCAGAATCTAATGACTTTGTCTCTTGTGATAACAGTGACAAGTCTTCAGACTCAGAGACCTATGCATCCTGTGATTCAAGCCTCAAGACCAAGACCAAAGACTTCCCACCTGCTGTTGATATCAAGACTTTGCCAGAGTCTGATGTTGAAGACCCAAATTCCACTGCTGGCAGTCCTAGTTTTTCTTGTTTGGAGAATGTAAAATCTCCTAGGATTTTTTGTAATAAAAGTGGAATGAACAATAGGAATGTGTGTAAAAACAATTCTGTGCGTGTTAAGAAATGTTTTGTTTGTGGTAGTAAATTGCATTTGATTAAAGATTGTGACTTTTATAATTGTGTAGATTCTGTCCCTTGTAAATCTAAAGCAGCATCTGTTCCTGCTGGTAGTAGGAATTCGTCAGCATCTGTTACTGCTGGTGGATCTGATCCTGCTGCTAGTAGAAACAGACCAGCAGTCAATTCTGCTGGTAGACCAAATCCTACTGGAAGGGTTGGACAGGCAGCACATCTTGCCGCTGCTCAATCTAATCCTGCTGGTTGGTCTAAAAGACCAGCACCTGTTTCTGCTGGTAGACCAGTTTCTGCTGGTTGGCTTAATCCTGCTGCTAGACCATATTTCAGACCATCATCTGTATATTTTAATAATATGTATTGGCCTGAATTATATGACCCTATGTATATGAATGAGGGACGATGGGGTACTGCTGTTAAGACCTCAGCAGGTTACTCTTGGAGGAATAAAAGACCACATTTTTGGGGGTCCAAGAGTAATGGTGGATCTCATCAATCTACATGGTTTCACACTTAATGATCCACAAGGCAGGCTCAAGTCAGAACTGGCTTGGGTCTCTCAAGTGTACTAATGTTGTTGTTGTATGATTTGTAGGGTGATCCTAGTACAGATAATGACATAGGTATAGTTGACAGTGGTTGCTCAAGAAGTATGACAGGAAACAAGGAGAAGCTTGATGATTTTGTGCAGGTCAAGGGAGGCATTGTCAAATTTGGAGGTGGAGATGGTAGAATATCAGGAAAAGGCACCATAAGGACATCAAAGCTTGACTTTGAAAATGTCTACTATGTTGAAGAGCTGCAGCACTTTAACTTGTTCTCTGTATCACAAATTTGTGATAAAAAGAACAAAGTTCTCTTCACAGACACTGATTGTTTGGTGCTTACAGAAGAATTCCAATTACCTGATGAAAGTCAGGTGGTACTCAGAATTCCTAGGGAACGTGATCTCTACACCTTCAGCATCTCAGAACTACAACCAGAACAAAATGTTACTTGTTTAGTAGCAAAAGCATCCTTGGATGAATCCACCAGATGGCACAGAAGGATGGCTCATGTGAACTTCAAAACAATCAACAAGTTAGCTAAGGAAGGTCTGGTTGATGGGTTACCTCTCAAGGTGTTCACCAATGAACACAACTGTGTTGCCTGCAACAAAGGAAAGCAACATAAGGCTTCTTACAAGCATATTTCTGCTGTGAGACTTATTACTGAAACTCTGCAATTGCTGCATATGGACCTTTTTGGTCCTACCAATATAAGGAGTATTAACCAGAAGTACTACTCCTTGGTGGTTACTGATGACTTTAGCAGGTTTACTTGGACTTTCTATTTGGCTTTCTATATGATAACACATGCACGTATAACAAGTCATTAGTTCCACTTCTTTCCTATATTTCTTTTATCTTTTTCTGCCCAATAACAGTGAGTTGGTAACTCACTGTTTTCGTTTTCATTAATCACTCAGCAACCCATATGCATATATGTTAGTTTTCCTATTTATTTCGCAGGTTTCCATCTATATAGATAGCATGAGAAGACTCATTTCTAGGTACTAGGATGCTCGGTGTGTGGAGTAAGATCAACAGCAGCTGCTGCATTTTCTTTTCTTTTTCTTTGTTTTCTGTCGCACACAACAGGAGGTTTGACAACCACTTTTGTGGTGTCATTTGCTTCCACTCACGCATCATATATATAGGCTTTCTTCTAGATTTCTTATATATATTATCACATGTTTATATGGGTATATGGAGTACATGGGTTACACCTTTTCTTGTTTCCCTTTAGTTACCCATCAGACGCATAACAATAGTGTAATACTCACTGTCTCCTTCTTCATTCTTGCTTAAACAAGCAGACGCAACACTTGCAGGTTTTCTTTTTTTATAAAGTATTTGAACATGAGTGTGACTTAGGTGATTAGCAAGTTGAGGGTTATGCTTCGAGATGTCAGGGACCTCTCCTTTCAGCAAAAACGCAGCCCCACCGTGATTATTTACTACTAGTCGCTTGCTAGCATGCGTTATGAGTGAGGGTTTTGGTTCGAAATGACACGCACCGCGTGTTCGTTCTTACAGCGTCAGAGACGTACCCACCGTGAATAAAGCTCGGCCATGGTTTGTTTTGGTCTCATGGATATGCCCCGTTACACATCACAGCTACTATATGGGGGTTTTCCTCATTATTTCATGTGTAACCTTAATGGTTTCCTAACCCTCAATGAGTCAAAAATAGTAAGTCCCATGTGCGTTTAAGGTTAATGGGGGTTTCCTGGTTTCGTTTTTACTAGAATATTACTGTTTACAGGTTTTGTGACATATTGATATTTTATGCGTGTTGTGATTTGTTTTACAAAGCGTGATAAGCACAAGTTTGTGCGTACATTATGCGTTTAGCTTAAAACAAGCAAGGGCGAAGCCTTTGGTCGGCTTGCCAATTTGGGGTGACTTAGTCTTGGTCATAAATAAGGATAACATGTTACGGTCAACCAAGAAACATCTACCGAGTCCCAAGCTCATTAGTGACGAAAAGAGGTGGTTGGTGATGAGGAGGAACTTAGAACATCTCTTGTTTCAACCCTTTTAAAATCCTACGTTCGACTAGCTTGTGGCCCTTAAACGAAACTAAAGTCAACTCGTACAAATTTAACTATTGGGTGATCTCAAGGTTTTTAGTTGTGAGTTACTTGTCTATGCATGGTTCCCTTTTTATACTAAATTTATTGGCTTAGTTACTGATATTTTTCTCGTGAATGTACACTGTACAAATAGTCGCACCAGGGTAATGATTCTAATATTGTAGCATCATTATTTCTTTTCATAATACTGTTGGAGCATCTCCACTATTCTTTCATTTGAATTGTATCAGATTGCCAATACGTAACACATGATGGAATTATTCAAATCCATGAAGTAGTAGGGTAGTGTATAAGGTTTGGTAATGATGGTGTTTTATTATATATATATATATATATATATATATATATATATATATATATATATATATATATATATATATATATATATATATATATATATATATATAAGTTGTCATTGTTATTACTTTGAACGTAGACAGTTATTTCATAAAGTGAAGCTAAATTTGGTTTCTTATCGCTACCGAGTACTAAAAACGTCTTTTAAGACACAGAGTAATTAATGGAGATATTCCGTAGTGAAATTTAAACGTCCATGATAAAATAAATGCATGAACGATCATAAGAAACTTCTCGTTGAAATTACCAGGAAACTTGCAAACTTGCAGTACATGAACTTTTTACATAATAAAACCAGAATAAATTTATTGGTCGGTTGTCACATCCGCCCCACGTTATGCGATTTTGTCACAAAATCAAGAAGTTGTGGTAGATCGCGGGTTTGTGAATAGGTGAGGGTATTTCTCCTTGAATTGATATTCGCGTTCCCATGTATACTCTGGGCCTCTACGTGCGTTCCAACGGACTTTAATGATAGGTATACGGCTTCGCTTGAGTTGCTTGACCTCGCGGTCCATAATCTCTATGGGTTCTTCAACGAAGTTGAGCTTGTCGTCGAGTTGGATTTCTTCCAAAGGAATGACGAGTGTGTCATCAGATAAACACTTCTTTAGATTGCAAATGTGAAACACGTTGTGTCCTGAACCTAAGTTCTTGAGTAAATTCTAACGTAAGCTACTGACAATCCTTTCTATGATTCTGAAGGGTCCAATATAGCGAGGGTTCAACTTTCCACGCTTCCCAAATTGCATTACACCCTTCCAGGGCGCGACGTTGAGCATAACCTTGTATCCGACTTTAAATTCAAGGGGCCTACGCCTCTTGTCAGCATAACTCTTTTGTCGATCACGTGCAGCTTGCATGCGATCTCTAATCTTGAAAATCTTTTCCGTAGTCTCATGAATAATCGCTGGTCCGGTAAGTTGTGCTTTTCCAACTTCAGCCCAACAAACAGGCGAATGACACTTCCTATCGTAAAGTGCTTCGAACGGTGCAACTTTAATGCTCGTGTGATAACTGTTATTGTACAAGAATTCCACCAAAGGTAGGTGTCTATCCCAACCATTCTCGAAGTCAATCACGCAAGCTCTTAGCATGTCTTCTAATGTTTGAATGGTCTCTCACCTGAACCATTATCTGTCTGAGGGTGATCAGGCAGTACTCAGGTTCAACTCTACCTAATGCCTTAGCAAGGATTGCCAAACTACTCGAGGTGAAATGACTAGCTCACGATCGGAGATGATTGCACCAGGTATACCATGTCTTACTACTATCGCCATCAAGTACATCGCCGTCAATTTTTTCTGTTGAATCGTCTCCCTTCATCGGTACAAATGAGACAGACTTAGTAAGATGATCAATAATGACCCTTAGGTAGTTATAAAAAGAGAAAAAAAAAGTTTTGAAAATGAGAAATCGGGTGTTTTATAACTTGTGATCTCTTAGCTCTCTCAACAAAAATCTTTGCTACTTTTCAAAGGTTTAGTTTGGGGAAGTTTCGAGGTATTTGGTTATAAGGCATGTGATATTGCGTGAGGACACGCAATCGTTTAGTTTGGGGAATTTTGATAAGTGTAAAAACACACATATCCGTTAATACCTAAAATAACCCAATTAAACCCAAAACAGACAAAAAATGGCAAAAATATGCTTGTATTTGTGTTTTGTGTGTGCAGGTACGGATATATCAGAATTCACAAGAAAATTGTTAAGAACGGGCAAACACGGACACGAGAAACGGAAGAGCACAAAAGAAAGCCAGAGATGCAAAGCCAAAGCCAGGAAAAGTCAAAAAGTCAAAGCTATGGTCAACCTCCAGTCAACCTTGGTCAACAGAAGTCAACCCACAAAAGGACAAAACCCCAAAATGTTTCAAAATAGCCCTTCAAGTTTCAAAAGTTACATAAATGGTCCCTAAGCCTAAATAGACCATACCCGGATCCAAAAGCCCATTATCTTAGCCCAATACCCTTTTATAAAACCACAAGGACCACTTCTGTCATTTCTGAAAGTCCTTTTACACCTTAAACCTTTATAAACCGAACACAAGGACTAATCTTGCCAAAGCCCAAACCTTCACCCCTTTTAACACCCGGGTCAAACAAAGTCAAATAAACACCCTTATAAGTAAAAAACGCGCGAAAAGTCATTTTTCACTATTCACCCGTCGTCCCCATTTTTACCCACAGTCAAAAGCAAAGGGCTTTTACAAATTAAAGGGTGGAAATGACAATTCATGGAATCATTAACAAGATGGCAGGGTCAAATCAGTCATATCAAGGCTCCTCATTAGTCTAGCCTTGCAATTAAGCCACTTGGTTGATTGAAAGCACAAGAGAAAGGGTCATTTTACACTGAAAGTACTCACAGAAGTAACACAATGTGTCTCAATCACGGATTGCCACGCTGGCAATCCGTGTGAGCTCATTAATGATCTAACGGCCAAATATTATTTCCCAATGATTGAAGAAATGAAGGGTACGGATTGAGAAGCACGTCTAACTGATTTTGGTGCTAGAACCTTCTTGGAGTGCTATAAATAGAAGCCTCAACTCACACACACAACATCTTTTTCTTGTATTTTTTTTCTTTAAGTAAAATTAGCTTGTTAGGATTTTTTTTAATGTAATTTTCCTTTTAAAAGTAATTGTAATTTCTTTTATTCAAGCTTTGTAATCTGTTTTGAAAGTTAATGAAATCATCAGTTTAGTTTTAATCATATGTTTTAACTCATAAGCTCTTATAAGCTCAAATGTTTGCTACTATTTCACAAGCCACCCTAATAAGCTAATTACAAGCTCTTATTAGTCTCTAAGCTAATAATTGAGCTTAAGTTTGATCTTAATATACCTAAACCTTAAATTTAGTTAACACCTTAACTATTTGGACTTATAAGTTTTGGAAGAGAAGCCTATCATGGAAGGGCTTCTATGGACTTTACTAGCTTATCCAGCAGCTTAATTAAACTTAGCTTCTGTTTAGCTGAAGCAACTTGTAAGTTTTCATTTAAATTCTTTTATCTTTTAATTT
>BQNB010188532.1:0-11943 GCA_026074375.1 Tanacetum coccineum | reverse complement strand
AACAGAACTAACTATTACTACCAGACTTAACTGTTATACTACCAGTATTAAGTCTGTTACAATCTATTTTCCCAACAGATCGCGTTTTTTCTCCAAGATAGACCTTCGGTCAGGTTATCATCAATTACGCGTACATGAAGACGACATACCTAAGACGGCGTTTCGAACATGATATAGACATTTTAAGTTTACGGTTATGCCTTTTGGGCTAACCAATGCACCTGCAGTTTTCATGGATCTGATGAACAGGGTTTGTAAACCGTACTTAGATAAGTTTGTTATTGTGTTCATCGATGACATCTTAATCTACTCAAAGACGAAAGAAGACCATGAAGTTCATTTGGGTTTGGTGTTGGAATTGTTAAGGAAGGAGAAGTTGTATGCCAAGTTCTCCAAGTGTGAGTTCTGGTTGCAAGGGGTGCACTTTCTTGGATACATTGTCAATCAGAATGGTATACATGTGGATCCCAGTAAAATAAAAGAAGTAAAGAATTGGAAGACCCCTATAACACCTTCAGAGATTCGATCATTTTTGGGATTAGCCAGTTATTACTAACGGTTTATTGCAAATTTTTCCAAAATTGCTAAACCTCTTACCTCGTTAACTCAGAAGAATCAGAAGTATGTGTGGGGTGTGAAGCAAGAAGAGGCTTTTCAGACCTTCAAGAATAACTTGTGTGATGCTCTAATATTGACGCTACCTGATGGAGTGGAAGATTTCATAGTTTATTGTGATGCATCGAACCAAGGATTAGGTTGTGTACTCATGCAAAGAGGCAAAGTTATTGCCTATGCATCGTGGCAGCTAAAAATCCATGAGAAGAATTACACGACACATGATTTAGAGTTGGGAGCGGTTATATTTGATCTTAAGACTTGGAGGAATTATCTGTATGGTACTAAGCGTGTTATCTATACCGATCACAAAAGTCTTCAACACATTTTCGATCAGAAAGAGCTGAATATACGTCAGAGGAGGTGGATTGAGTTGTTTAGTGATTATGAGTGCGAGATTCGTTACCATCCTGGTAAGGTGAACGTTGTGGCTGATGCATTAAGTAGGAAGGAGCGGTTGAAACCTAGACGTGTAAGGGCTATGGCAGTGACTATCTAGATTAGAATGAGAGAAAAGATACAAGCAGCCTAGAGTGAGGAGCTTAAGCAAAAGAATATAGTTATGGAAAATCTGCATGGGTTAGATCAACAGATGGAGAAGAAAGAGGGCAAGAGTTTGTATTTCACGGACCGTATATGGGTTCCATTAGTAGGCGGCATGAGAAAGATGGTCATGGACGAAGCTCACAAGTCTACGAAGCTCATCAGACCTAAGTATTCAGGGCATCCGGGAGCTGATAAGATGTGTACGATGGACCTTCGAGTATAGGTTTATGGTGGTCCGGGAAATGAAGAGAGATATTGATACTTATGCTTGTAGTAGTGTTTCGTCATGTTCAAAGGTAAAGGATTGAGCATCAAGGCCCTTCGGGTTTGCTATACAACATACCTGAGATACTGATGGAAGTGGTGAAGAGATCGCTATGGATTTTTTATCATAAAGTTACCATAGGTCGCAAAAAGTAGAAATGACACGATTTGGTCTTTATAGTCGATTAGACTGATAAGTCAGTCATTCCTTGCTATTGAATGTAGAAGCGATGTAATGAGAGCTTGGCAAAGATCTACGATCGATGAAATTAGTTGCGAGACATGGGTTCCTGTGTATCGTTATTTTGGATCAGAGAAGGCCCCACGATTTATGGCGCGTTGCTGGCGAGCTATGCAAAAAGCATTAGGAACGAGCTTGGATATGAGTACAGGCTTATCGTTCCCCAAACGGCCCGCTTGGACAATGTGTGCATCACGATTTCAGACCCTAGTGATATGTTGAGAGGCCAGTGTGTAATTGATTTGGTGGTAGATGGGATGTTCTACTGCTACCATTGGCTGAGTTTTCTTAAATAATAGCTATCATTTCGAGTATCAAAATGTGACTCCTCGTTTTGATGCCTTGTTCAGAATGGAAGTGTTTGGTGTGCTGTTTTATGGTGTAGAAGATTGGGGAAAACGGAAACAAAGTTTCGATTGGACTGATTTGATTCAGAAAGATGAATAAGTTGTGTTGATAAAGGAGAAGCTCAAAGCAGCAAAAGATCGTCAAAAGAGCTATGTTGACAATAGACGCAAACCATTGGAATTCGAAGTAGGAGATCAAGTGATGTTGAAGGTATCACCTTGGAAAGGTGTAAATACGTTTGGGAAAAAGGCGAAAGTTGTGCACCAAGACACGTCGAGGAACATTTTTAGATTTCTCGAAAGGAATCTGGTCTCAGCGTGGCTTATTCGATTGACGATTAATGCGGAGGATTGATAGTGGGGTTACACGATACGTTTCACGTGTCAAACTTGACAGAAATGCTTGGCAGATGCTAGTGTATACATGTGCCGTTTAGATGAAATAAGGGTTGAAAAAAAAACTCTTCGTTGTGTTGAGGAACCGGTAGAGATAATGGATCGTGAAGTAGAGTTTGAACAGCGTAGGTTTGATAGCGTTAGTAAAGGTTCGTTGGAATTCCAAGCGTTCATTTAGCCTCTGAGTTTTCTTGGGTGATATGCGAGGGAAGAGGATTATATGGTGTTATTTAAAGTGCAAACATCAGTTTGTTTTGTTGATAGTGTTGTATTCTTGGCTAGTTAATCTCTGGACGAGATTTCCTCTAAGCGAGGGCGATAATGTGAAACCATGACTCTTGAGACAGGTTAGTAAAACACGTTTAGTGTGTGACTTTATGTGCTTGTTGCAAAGTTTTGGTTATATGTGATTCTATGTCGTTTATGACTAGGGTTTTTATGAGTTTTTGAGTTTTTCATGGTAATCAATCTATGTCGTGATCATCTCAATGAGATGAGACTGAGGGGAAGGAAATTTATTGAGTCATTTCGTTAATTTTTAATGAACAAAGAAATGATTGTTGATATTGGAGCCGTTTGCAATGGTTAATTGTGTAAGTAATGATTATACGATATACGATATTTTGTCGTTAGTTATCTAAGATATGTTTAGCGTTTAAGTGTTGTAGACTAAGAAATGTAAATTTTCATTTTTAGAAAAGTTAGGGTTCGAAATGACTTAGTTATTTTTTAGAAAAGGTAGTGAAACTGTGTCACTACCACTAGGAACTGTTGTTAATAACCAGTAGGAACTAGTGTACTGCCTCTGTAGGATACTGTATAATTACCAGTGGGAACTAGAAATTCTATAAATTCTAACAGTAGTTAACTGCGGTTAATACCAAAAAGGTATAGTCTCAAAATTAATTTCATGGTTTTATAAAATACTTAAGGTTTTAATTGTAAATATTTAAAATAAAATAAAAATAGAAAATAAAATTATATATATATATATATATTATATCATATTATATATATAATATTATATTATATATATATATATATTTTGGCCGAATATAAGGAAGAAAAAAAAATAGTTAAATACTAATCCTAATCTAATAAATGTTAGAGTTGTTTAGGGATTTACCTAGTGTGCCCTTATTTATTCTAAAACTAGAATCCTAATTCTCCATTCTACCTAGTTGACCGGCCAAAGAGGACGTGGGCCAAGAAAAGAAGTTTTTTTTTGGTTTACTCTTAGTCGAGTTTGATTGTTAATTCTTTGTTTCGTTTTATTTAATAGTAATTAGGTTATGTGATGGATTCAGTTTTAAACTTGTTTTTTTAAATTAAGTATTTATTTTCCAGAAAGTTTTGATATTATGATGTTAGCTTAATCATTTAGATTTAAATTTAGATTATCGATATGAGCATTGCGTAGGGCCTTTAGATCACTCGGAAATTAGATGTTTTTAATTCACTGCAGAAAGTTAGGCGTTTTGTAACGAGCATTAACTCGGTCATAAAAGAATCAATTAATAATTTACAAATACTGGAGATTAACTCAGAGAGTTCTATTTTCTAGAAAGTCATAGTTTTTATGGTCAGGGAAGTGGCGTTACAAATGGTCATGTACAATATCTGTGTGTATATAACAGTGTCGAATTGCAGTTTGTGTTTTGATTTTTTCTAAAAATTCTTAGAACTGAGTTAGAGGCTCTAAGTCCGTGGAAGTTAGTTCATATTATTTTTCTGGAACTCTGAATTTTGGCTAAGGTCATAGTGGGTCTAAGTTAGGTAATTACTGCCATTACTTTTAGAGGTCCAGATTCTGACGAATTTTAAACACTTTGATTAATGAATTTCTAAGGGTATGTATAATATGGGTAGTGATTTGAGGAGCTATGAGTGGTTAAGTTATATTATGACATATATGTAGCATGTGAATTTGGTTTGAAATTATGGGAGTGTTTAAATAGTGCTGATTTAGGGCAGGCAGTGTAGAGTAAAATTCTGCTTAAAACATGAAGTTTTAAAGAGTAAACATTTAACGTATAATGAAAATGTAAGAATGGGTAAGGTTTTAACATGTATTATAGGACTATGAATAGATAGGCCTAGTGGTATCATCATAGTTGAAGTTACGTCATATTGGGTTGAATACCTAATTGATGGTAACTAATAACGTGTTAATTGTTTAGATTGTTCGTGAGATTTGTGAAGTTTTGATTGGATCTATTTGGAAGCTAAGCTTCAGGTGAGTTTTATAGCCCCTTTTTCTTGTGTTTTATTGGGGTGAAAATGATGCTATGTGTTAAACTGTTTTAATTACTGTGATTATTTGCTACGTGTGATTGCTTTGTGATTAGTTCGGTTGGGAGTGGTCTTTAGTACTCAATTCGAACCAACTAAAGGGTTGAAATAATACCTACTGATTTGTGGCACGCTCATGGCTTAGTTTAAATATTATCTATTGGAGTGGAACTTTGTGGGCACGCTCCATGGCTTAGTGATCTATTGGGAGTGGATATTTTATGGTTAGGTCGGTTGAGTGATCTTTTACTACTCAATTCAAACCAACTGAAGGGTTGAAATAATACTCACTGATGTGTGGTCCAGGCCTAAATGTATAAGTTCCAGCTGGTAGATTTAGGTGTGTAAGTGACATTGATCGGGTGTATCGTTCTCCTACCTGTTGTTGTAAGGTCGGGGGTAACGTCCTACCTTGTTATGGTTTGGGGATAACGTTCCTCCTAGTTATGTGCATTGCTTTGTTAGCGTAATTGTCCTTAATGTTTTGATGAACGCAGTAATTGGTTTTGAAATGTTATAATGTGAGTCTTAATCCTATGACTTCGTTCACCAAACTGTTGTGTTGAGTTTTCACATCCATTTTCTGGTGAGCATGATGGAAATAAGATTGAAAGAGTGGCTAGTAAGATGACCATAGGATGTCATGAAGATTTTTATTTCTTGTCTTGAATTTTTGATTGATTGAATTTAGGTACATTGTTGCGGTCTTTATGTGTCGGCGAGACTTTCATTTCATCGATTTAAAAGACGCCTTTTGATTTTTGTTAGGTTCTTGGGTATGTTATGACACAACCGTTTGTCTTTTGACTTTACTTTATGCTTTCATATTAGTATTCTCTATAAGACACCGTGTGTTGTGATGATATCCATTCGGTTTACGCTCTGCGTTTCAGCCCTGGCGGGGTGTGACATTCAACCATGGAAAGGACATTTTAGTGCTGGACTACCCAAACCTGATTTATTCCAAAACTGAATACCCTTACGGAAAGGCCATAAAATCCTAAACCGTGATAGCTATTAAAGGTAAATCCACTTGGAGCTGTTTAGGTGTATGCGTCTACTACTGAGGATAACTTTCCTTTTGTACATTTTAGTTGCAAAAAACTAGAATTAAACTCTTTTCCAAACTGATGTTCTCAGAATTGACTAGTTTCAGTTTAAAACGGGTCCATATCTACTCATCCGGAGGAGATATGGCTCTAGCCAACTCGACACATATACCTTGAACTTATTTCTACAACCCCATAAAATAATCCAGACCTTCTCAGGCCAAAGGTTTTCTTCAATTAACCCTTTTATATTGTTGGTCTGCAACAGTCACAAGTTTTCCTATCAAACACACCCAATATTAGCGTATGTTCTCAAACAGTTTTTCGGAAAGGCTAAAATCGCCGCTACAGGTTTAAGTTAATAGTTTACCTAGCACCTACAGTTATTTTTCAATTTTAAAGTTCTAGGTTATTGTACAAATTTTTGGACTTTTCACCTAAGAGTCGGAGACTCTGGTTTTTGATAGTTTTTTGGATAAACTTGCAAGATTGTACCTAAAGGAGGTGGTCACGAGACATGGAATACCTGTCTCAATCATTTGTGATCGCGACCCGAGATTCGCATCAAATTTCTGGAGGTCACTTCAGAATGCTTTGGGTACAAATTTGGATATGAGTACTGCGTACCATCCACAAACAGACGGGCAAAGCGAGAGGACCATTCAAACTCTCGAGGATATGCTGCGTGCTTGTGCAATCGACTTTAGAAAGGGTTGGGTTAACCATTTGCCATTAGTCGAGTTTTCATACAACAATAGCTATCACGCAAGCATCAAGGCCGCACCATTCGAAGCACTTTATGGTCGAAAGTGTCGTTCACCTGTTTGTTGGACTGAAGTTGGAGAAGCTCAAATACTCGGTCCAGAACTAATTCAAGAGACCACTGAGAAAATCATTCAGATCAAGCAAAGGATGCAAGCCGCTCGTGATCGACAGAAGAGTTACGCTGACTTGAAGCGTAAACCAATGGAATTCCAAGTCGGGGACAAAGTCATGCTTAAGGTCTCGCCTTGGAAAGGGGTCGTGCGTTTTGGCAAACGGGGGAAGTTGAACCCTAGGTATGTTGGACCTTTTAAGGTGATAGAAAGGGTTGGAGAAGTTGCTTACAAGCTTGAACTTCCAGAAGAATTGAGCAGAGTCCATAATACATTTCATGTATCTAATCTGAAAAAGTGTCATGCCGACGAACCATTAGCCGTTCCGTTGGATGGACTTAATTTGGACGACAAACTCCATTTTGTTGAGGAACCGGTAGAAATAGTGGGCCGTGAAGTTAAACGGTTGAAGCGAAGTCGGATCCCATTGGCATGCAGACAATGAAACATATTCAGCTTCAGCAGTAGACATCGAAGTACAATCTTGTTTCTTTGAACTCTAACTCACAAGCTTTCCACCTAAAAATTACAGTCCTCCTGATGTGCTATTACAATAATCTTTACAACCTGCATGGTCCGCATCTGAATAGGCAATTAGTTCAAATCCGGAATCCTTCAGATACCATAGGCCCATGTTATAGGACTGTATAACACCCTGTGTTTTCAAGTCATTAACGACGTCGATAAATCTACCATTTATCTTTAGTGTTGTACGCGTTTGCTTGTGATTTCGTGAATTAAGTTTAAATCCCGTAAGTTATAAATTAGCGTTCAATGTAAACGGGCATCAAATAATTAAATGTTTACATCAAGCAAAGGTTAAGTAATTATTTTGAGGATAATTATTAACTTTGTTCATTTTATTTTTATTGGTTGCGTAAATTGATTACGTTTCGCAATAAAATGCGTTTAGGCACTCCCGGAACCACCAAAACTCTTCTACGCTTCAACAAATACCCACATTTATACCCAATACTCAAATTTTACAAAAATATATCATATATGTCTCTATATGGCCGGATTTAAAGAGTTATATTCAAGAAAAATGAAAGAAATCTTGCAACTAGGTCTTTGTACATCACCTTTGCATTAAAGATAGCCATACCATGTTTCATATTGACCAACTAGTCTTCCTTAAGACCATGAGACTTGTCTAAGACTACTATTGCACCTTTTTGACCAAGACTTTCCTTATATACATGCATAACTAGAGATAGGAACTCATACAAGTAAAACACTTAACCAAAAAGATCAAAAACCCTCCCTTTGGCTCTCTACTAGGCCACGGCTCAAACAACCCTTTGTAACAAATCCATACCAAATTTTATACAACCTATACACACCTATACACATCATATCTAAGACATTCTAAGATATTTCCAAGCATTGGTTAACCATATTCAAGCTTTAATCAAGAAAAGGGAAGCTAGGGTTTTCACTTGGAAAGCTAAGGTTTATTTAAGAAAACTAGGGTTTTCTTTGGTGCAAGCTTTGGATTTTTATCTAAACAAGGGTTTAGATTACATTGATCATCATCATCATACACCATAAGGTCATCTAGAACCCTTTTAGGTTTTATTCATAAAAATGAAGTTTATACTTGAAATGATCATTTTACACACTTATATATATGTTGTGTTATTACATATATCATGTTAAAAATAATGATAAAATATTGTATCATGTTGTTTTAATGTAAACATGATCATGGATTAATTAGGGTTTTTAATGGTTTCATAATATGTTTCAACTTAAAGAAATACATAAAACATGTTAAAGTTAAATATGAACTTATATTGGTTAGATAATCATAAAAAAAAAAGTTATAACACATGGGGAAGGCTTGTATGTTAATGGTTATTATATAAAAGTAGCCATATGTAAAACTAGTAAATTATGATAAATATTAAAGTTGTGGTTTGTAAGTATATTAATGGACTTTATAAAAGTTGAACACATGAGAACTTGGATGGACAAATGGACATTTATTATATGTATCATATATGACATATATGAAATATAAGACTAATGGTAAAAGATATAAAGTGCAAATAAGGAAACAAAGTTGATTTTGGACTTATGAAAGATATACAAACATTCTGTCCAAATTCGTGGATAAGACATATCCATTTTATATTTTTATAAGATAATACATTTCACGACGATTCCGAAAAAGTAAGAAACTTGTTAAACGGATTAATAACGAAAAAGTTACGTTAAAAACGAGTTATACGTTAATAAACGAAGTCGTAAGTAAATTTTTATAAAAACATTTTTATAAAAATTATAAACAGCAAGGGTTGATATTTTTAACAAATAATACATATTTTTAGGATTCCAAAATGATAAGAATCGTAATTTTTCAATTAATAACGAACGAGTTATGAATTTCGCGAGTTTACGACAATTAATACTTTTATAAAACTATTTTTATAAAAGTTACTATTCATGACAGAAAGTTATATTTTTGTAAACCTCATAAAAATATAGAACTTTCAAATACGAGAACGTCCTCGAAAGAATCCGTCTCGAAAGATTCATTAAAATCGGTGAAGCCATAACGAAATAATATACGACATTTACGGGTTTACGACAACAAATACAAAAATTTTATTAAAGCACTCGTCTCGATGTAAACAGTAAAGGTTACTGTTCCCAGAGGGTCAAAAATATCGTAAATGTAAATTTATGATAACTCGTCTTAATACGAAAAGATGGGCATAGAACGCGAGAATCTGGCTTAAATACTGCGGAAAGTTACGCCAGTTTCTACTAAAACGGTAATTATAATCGTTTAACTTATTAAGCACAATTTTACAAAATCTTTAGTTGGTGATTGAGCTAGATAGGATTAATTATGTGGTTACCAAAGTACTATATTACTAGGGAGGTTCAATGAGGCCTTTCGGATGGCGTTTCGACGATGTTGTGGGTTTACGAATTTAAAGTGTCCTAACTCCTCGAACGTCATGTCATGACTCTCTTAATTATGATAGCCACGAAAAGATAGTACGAGGTAACAACTGATAAGGATTAGATTCAAGTACTTGGTAATATATGACACTATAATAATTTTAGGTTGCATTCGATCTTTTACGTGAGGCTTTATTGCGATATTTGGATTATCTGAAATCAGGTGGGGTTCCTAGCCCACCAATTTTTTAACGATTTCAATGTTTTATACTATGGGGGTGGAAATTGCTTTGTTTTTATTAAATTTGGACACAAGTATTGATTACATGGTTTGCCCTAAGTTGACGATAACCAAATTAAGTCCCATGTCATTGCACTGCTCAATTGCATAGTTGTAGTTGGGAATTACATTAGTGAGCTAGCGAATGTATTTAATAGTCTAATTCGGGAGGGAGGAAACGACCTTCCCCGTTCGGGTGACAGCTATCACCAAGAACTACGGAACGTTATAGAATGTCCGAATTTTGGATGTTCTAGTAGACAATCAGGATGGGCGTAAATTGCAATATATAGTTTAATTGCTATGAAAGTTAAGTCGAGCTTTCAGTGTCATGAGCTTAGGTGTAATGTATTCTTGTTTTGTGTGATCTGCATGTTTTGCATTATCACTAAAAAGTCTTGCGGTCCCTGCATATTATGATTTATCAAAACCTACGAATTCACCAACAATTTTGTTGACGTTTTTATGCAATGTTTTCAGGGATAATGGGCATGGGATGCCAAGATGCATTGGGTTATATTTTAGATTGCTAGATTTTAAGATTTAGGGTGCATATATTTTGGGAATGTACACTTGTTAGTACTGGTAGAAGAGTTAGCATAGTTAGTACTGGTAGTTCATTATAAGTTAGTACTGGTTATGTAATAGTTAAGTCTGCTTATGCAGAAGTTAGTTAGAGTTAGAGATATGCATGAGATATCTTAGGAAAAGATATGCATGATCTTTATACGCGTTTTGTAAAGCCCATTAGGGTTTCCTTAGTCTATAAAAGGAACCCTAGGCATAGTTAGTAGATATAGTTCTACACAGATCAATAGAGATCGATTAGCAATCATAGTTTTATAATCTGGAGATTTAAGTTATAATATAAAGTTCTTTTGTGATTCTTAATATTGTTCTTCTTAGCATTATTGATTAGTTTCCGCATAATCAATAGTGTTCAAATCAGTGTTTCATTATTGTTGCTTTAGAATTATCTAAAGGAACAAACCCTTTACAAGCTAAAGGTTAAGATCTTTTCAGTAAACGATCCAACAAGTGGTATCAGAGCCACGGGGCTCTTGATCTAGGATCTACAAGGTTTTTTGATGTTGTGCTATGAAGGAAAAAGAAGGTACGATTTTCTTTTATGGTGTATTGGCGATTTTGGTGATTTTAGAGTTTTTGCGACACTTTAAAAGTGTATAATGAAAACTAGGGTTTTTCATTAAACCCTAATATGGTCAAAAAGTTTTGGATCGATGGTTCATGGATGGTAGCGGACGCGACAAGAAAAGAAGCAGCAGTTGATTATCTGATGTGGGAATCACTGATACAGCTTTTTGGGCATCCTGCAAACAACAAACGAATATGGTCTTAACACGGTTTGCATTCACTCATCATCATTGTTATTAGTATTGTTGCGTAGGTTTGTGAGTGAATAATCAGAACCCTAATTTTAATTGTTAGGGTTATTGATAATCGTTTGGTATTTTGATCTGCTTGGTTATACGTGGGCTATATGATATGTTTCTAGTTTGTCGTTGATTGAAAAGGAACTACAGATGGACATGTGTTTAAAGGCAGCAAGTTATTTGCAAGTTTGTGTTTTTAAAAGAAACCTAAAATTTTAAGGGTTTATATTCTGATGGTGATCGTATATGTTAATACGGTGTGTGATTGGGTTGTTCACATTAGTACTGCTTGCATATATATTTACTACTGCCAAAATCAACTTTGTACTGCTGCGGTTCAAGGTTAATACTATCTTTGATGAAGTTAATACTGCCCATACAATTTTAATACTGCTGGAATTAGTGACAGTTTTGCAACAGTTCAGTAACAGAATGAGTGTCACTAACAGAATTGGGAAGAAGGAGACCAGAGTTAGTGACAGCCTTGTAACAGTTTAGTGATAGATAATGTGTCGCTAAGAGCAGTTTAGTGACGGTTTTCTGACAGAATAAGCATTGCTAATTGGGATGGATTAATAATACTGCCACAGTTTGTGTGGAAACTCTGAAGAAGAAGAACTCAATTGTAAGATGGCAGAACAAGACACTCCTGCACCCACTATCACAGCAATGAAAATCCCTATCATCAGGAAGGGAGAATATGATATTTGGAGCATGAGAATGCGACAATA
>BQNB010188530.1:0-11943 GCA_026074375.1 Tanacetum coccineum | reverse complement strand
ATACTCATATCCCAATTGAAAAACGGTGATGTTCATGGTAGAGTCAAGGCTTCGATTGATTTGGATTCTATGAAGTTGGTGCCAAAAAATGTTGCTAATGTTCTAAAAGGAATGACAAGGAGTATTAAATTCTTTCCATCGACAGATACGAGGATGGTTGTTGTTGGGAATAACAGGGGTACTATTGGGATTTGGAATGTGGATTCTGAAAAGGAGGATGGTGATGGAATTTACAAGTATCATACTAATCCTGGGCGTGTTTCAGCAATTTTGATTCAACCATTTTTGATGAACAAGGTAATTAATCTTTCAGTGTTTATGCATATCTACTACTTTTAAGTTTTAATACTTTTGTCGAAAACTACTTTTTGTTTTGAACGACAAATTTGAATTAACAACCTAGCAAGCGGCTAAGAGCAAAGAAAAACAATTACGTAGGGATTGGAAGAGTGTTACAAGGATTATCAAACCACTCAATCCAATTGATGGAAATATTCTTATGCCTAGTAGCAATCCAATTAAAAGAAAAAAGCTTAATGTCATTGAAGAGGAGATCTAGATTCGGTCATGAGAGTTTGAGAGTTGAAAATATGACAACAAGGTGACAATTTCATTAAGCTCATCAATCTCACGCTGGGACTGAATAAGATTTCATACTTGTTTATTTGTGTCGATCTATGGTAGCTTATCATATGTCCCATCTCATTTATTAAACTATTGTGTACATCTGAATCAATATGAGATGGCTTTCTGCTCCATTCGGATCATTCTGTTACAAACGAGACACATGAAAAAGTAGTTTGTCATGCATACCCCTCCCCCCCCCTCTTCCCTTTTAATATTCATAAGGGCATACGGCCCTTATCAGTTGATTTTTTACACGGTGAAACAGGTCTAAGAATCTATAAAGATCACCATAAATTGTAGTAGATGCATAATCTTCCTGAACTTCATATATACTGTTTTTGATGCTGAGATGTTCACGTGACTTGATGCAGATAACCACAAGCTGCTATGGTGGTCAAATTCGTTCGTTAGATATTGAAAAGGAGATATTTGCTCTATCATATTCAACCGACAATCCAATTACTTCTATGTCTCAACAACCTGGTGATGCGAACTCCTTATATTTTGGTGTGGGTGAAGGAGTAGTTTGTCGGTGGGACCAGCGGTCCAGTTGGTCAATATTGTCATGGGACATACATGAGTCTATAGTTAACACGATAGACTTTAATCCAGAAAATATAAATATAATGGCTACAAGCTCTTCAGATAAAACTGCAAGTATTTGGGATTTGAGAAAACTTAATAAGAGTAAGCCTGAATTTGTTAAGTCGATTGTTCATAAGAATGTGGTGTATTCTGCTTACTTTTCACCTTCAGGAAGCTTTCTTGCTACAACAAGGTAAAGAAGCAGGAAAACACTTTTTGTTTGTTTTTCTATATGTTTTCTAAACTAAGTTGATACATGTTTAACATGATGGTCCTCTATGGTCTCGATGATTATGCTGAACATATTCAATCTTGTAATGCTTTCATATAGTATCGATGATAAAATTGGAGTGCTAAGTGGAACGAATTATGACGAGGAGTTCATGATAAACATCCTTCATTCAAGTAAGCTTCTCTATATTCTCGTCACCAAATGTAAATGTCAACTTAACTACTTGTTCAATGCTTGAAACAAGACCTATGTAAGGTGCTGACTAGGGGTTTCCAACTTGAAAAGTTCTGACCCTTTGGACATTTGCTAAAAGTCAACCTTTTTTCCTATGATCTTGTTATGAAGTTTATAAAAAGAGATTAAGCCACTATGGTGGTCCAACCATGTATAAGCTAAAGAGTTAATTAGGCTAGTACAGTAGTAGTATGACGCTCTTACTAATGCAATATATGTGGAATTACTGATTTTATCAGTCTCTGGTAGCAGTGGCAACTGGAAAATTGGTTGAGTCGTGAGGGCTGGGTAACGGGTCAGAAGGGTAGATATAAGTACATGCTAGATTGGGTTGACCAGTGAACATTTTTTGTCTTTTTCAATTTTTTAAAAATAATTCACCCGGCAAAATACGAGTAAATAACTACGGACATAGTACTTTGGGGTATCATTGACCATTCTAACTAATTCAAAACGCACTCACTTTGAGCTTAGTATTTTTTTTTTAATGGCATGACCCATTTAACCCATTTAACTAAATTTCGTGTATCATTTGTTATTTGTTGGAAGTTAAATATGTTTGTTTTGTCTGTTATATAATTATATGGTCCTTTTTACTTATTTGAAAAACAGGGGTATATGGGGGTGGGATGATTCTTATATCTTTGTGGGGGACAAGAAGAAAGGAGTTGATGTTATTTCCGCATACACGAAGACACTTGTTACTACTCTTGAGAGTCCTCACATGTATGCAATCCCATGTCGTTTTGATGCCCATCCCTTCATACCTGGGATGCTTGCAGGGGCTACAGGTAAAGGTCAGGTCTATATCTGGACCTCATAGTCGTAAATCGATCTACATTGGCTAGTTTTACGTGTAGACTTGAGTAGTGACGTAAAAAGAATCTTGTTTTCTGTTTCTTAGATTCATTGGAAATGATTTAATGTTGGAAGTTTATATGATGGCTTAATCGCCCAATTTTCCCAAGGCATGGTATGTCGGTATCTGTTTTTGATCCAAAGATTCTTTTATTGCCAATTAAGATCGTTGATTTTGGGTCTGTTACACATTTACTGAATGTAAAATGTTAGTCTTTCCTGTTCATGTTGTACTTATGTTGAAGTGAATACTTCACTAGAACATTAATGCACATTTTGATTCCATGTGTTATATCAATGCGCGTGCCTGCCATGTTCATCATCTCTTCACCATCAAAAAACTACTAGTAACTAACAATGATAAGCCTCTAACCAGAAATAGAACAAAAACACCACGACAATCATTCAAACTTAAGCAAATCAAATTCACAACTATAACCACAAACCCCCAAACAATAAGCCAAACAAAAAAAATAACATAAAAGACACTCATATTTAATGATCATTCCACCATTTTGCATTGTTCCATATTATCACTCCCCCATCATGTATATTTAGTTAACCAGTTAAGGAAGCCTCGATCAAGAACGTTTGATGATGTATCCACTTCATATCGACCATATTTTCAAGGGTTAATTACTTGAAAATGCATTATACTTGTCACTTTTTGTTATTGTGTGTACTGAACTTTTTTTTTTCTTATTGTGTGTATCGAACTTTCAAATTTCGACCTTTGTGTGTATTTTTGACCATTTTACCCTTACTTTTTTCAAAATTCGAAGGGTAAAATGGTTATTTTACATTGCTAGAATAGTGACAAAATACACACAAAGGTCGGAATTTGAAAGTTCAGTGCATACAATAAGAAAAAAAAAAGTTCAATACACACAATAACAAAAAGTGACAAGTATGATACATTTTCAAGTAATTGTACTATATACTAAAGATCAAATCTTTATTTTGTCTTCTTATGCATTGTCCATGCTATAGTACTACTTGGGCTCCCACTTTGGGCCGGTTTATTATCCCTATTTTCAAACCCTTTAACGCACACTTGAAAGATTCAACCACACAAACTATTCACATAGCCACACCTTTAACTATGGGTTTCCAGAAAAGCATGAACATAACCGTTGAGTCCTTGTTGACTTTGCAATCGGCCTCTCTCTCACAGTAGGCGAATTCAACGCGGCCCTTAACTTTGAATTCTCCTCACCATCCCCTTTCCCATCTTCCGCCTTACTTTTCGGCCTCGCTGCAAGGCCTGAAACGATGTCATCGCCTCCATTCAATGGAGCCCCACTGGTCCCACCTTCATCTAAGATAACTCTAAACTCCATAGCACGATCTTCCTCTCCTGACCCTCCACTTCCTTCCCAATCTTCCACCCTATTTTCCGGCCTCGCCACGAGGCCTGGAACGATGTCATCGCCTTCATTCAATGAAGCCCCATCTTCATATGAGAGAACTCTAATCTCCTCAGCACGACCATCTAAAAAGGCTCTAATCTCCTCAGCACGACGTAAAGACTTGGTGAATCTTTTATTTATGGCATCACGAAACTTATAGTATTTTTCGTATTTTAAGTATGTTTTGAAATATTCTAGTGCGTTCATGTATAAGGGGAATGCTTTTGAGTAGTTGCTTGCCTGATCTTCTTGTACAGCTTGTTTTACGTACTCGATTGCTTGTTCTCTGAAAACTTTGATTTTGAGATATTCGCTATCCCTAAAATTTGGCGGATCCCGCGATCCCACCTTCACATAATACAACTCCAATCTCCTTAGCACGAACTATATACACGTCAAATTTGCGTGTAATTTCTTCACGAATAGTATGGTTCTTTTCATATTTTAAGTAAGTTGTGAAATATTCAAGTACGTTCATGTTGCATAGGTTTATAGTGAAGCCAATTTGTGTTCATGATGCGTTTGTAATTCACCATATTGATTGAACTAAGAAAATTTAAAATACTATCATTGCATAATTATATGAAATGAAAACAAAAACATTCAAAAACGTATTCTAGCAAACAAAAAAAAAATACATAACCCGACAACCCGAATCAGCCGACCCGACTTAACCCGACCCGATAACACCCGAACCCGATAACCCGATTTCTTATCGGGTCGGGTTGCGGGTCACTTTTCAAAAACTCAAAACCCGACTCAATCCAACCCAATAAACCCGACAACCCGACCCGATAACACCCCTATCCACAATACATTAAAAAAAACATCCACAAAAATGTGTTGTTCGTGTGTTATTGTTTATTTTGATCTACTTTCTCTCTCTAATTTTTTATTAAGTCAATTACACATGAACAACACATTTTTTAAAATATTTTTTGTGATGTATTGTGGATGTAGCAAAACTCTAACAAATATTGTCTATCAGTACGCGGCCTCACCACTCTTTCCATCTGTTGGAAATTTAGTGCAATTGTGAGAATTGGATCATACTTGGAAATAGGTTTGGAGGTATGGAGTGTACACCCATCAAGTCACTGATTTTCCCTGACTCTTTTAGTGGTTTGATTAAATGGGTGTTTATTTGCCTATTTAAATGACAGATTTGACTGCATTAATTGACCATATTTAATTTGGTCATGAAATTATTATTCTTAAATTATGAAGGATAATTGATTTGACTGCCTTAATTAACTATATTTAATTTGGTCATGAAATCACTAATTCCTAAATTATGGAGGATACATATGGAAGAGATTAATTGGCCATTAATCTCTCATTAATTCTATTCTTAGGTTTTGAGTAAATCCTTATAAATAGGGATTACAATTGCATGAAAAAACACACAGAAAACATAAACACATAGAAACGCAGGGTTCTTGATTTGTGCCTAGAACAAGAACAAACACTTGGTTTTATCCCAAGGAGGTATTCGGCGTAACACCTGGGTCATTATAGGTCGAATAATCTTCTTTGGAAAGTGATTACACGACTTCAAGTGATATCCGGTAACCATCTTGGTAATTAGCTAGGCTATTGATTCTCTTCACCCTGATCTGGGATCTACTACAACCAACAATCAAAAAAGATTATTTATGTGATAATCAATGGCTGCTACTGCAATAAAACACATGGCTTTAAACTTTGTCAAGCTTGACAAGTTTGAAGGGTGTGGGTGTAAAACTTTAGAAGTTGGCAGATGAAGATGCATTCTTGACTTTCCAGATTTTGAGTGTGGTGTATGTCTTGACTACTCCTATTCCTGAAGATGGTGGTGATGATGCAACCGTGAAACAAGTCATGAATAGGAATAAGTGGGATAATTATGACTATGTCTGCATAGGTCTAATCCTCAAAGGTATGTCTGATCTTTTGTTTGATATTTACTAAAATATTAAATCTTAAAAAGAACTATGGAATTTCTTGGAGGCCAAATATATGGCTGATGATGCATCAAGTAAAAAGTTTCTTGTTAGTAATTTCACAAATTACAAGATGACTGATTCAAGACCAGTCTTGGAACAATACAATGAACTTCTTGGTATACTTGGAAGGTTTACACAACATAAGATGAACATGGATGAATCCATTTAGGTTTCATGTATCATTGATAAACTTCCCCCTTCATGGAAAGATTTCAAGCACACCTTGAAACATTTGAAGGATGAGTTAACTCTTGTTGAGTTGGGCAGTCATCTGCGCATTGAGGAGTCCCTCAGGGTGCAGGACAGTGACAAACCAAAAAGCAACAATGTTGCTGGTCCACAGTGATTGGACATGGTTGTTTGAATCTTAGATTTAGTTCTGAAAAAATTGTTTCCTTGTTTAATATTTTGCATATTCCTAATATTAAGAAAGATATAGTTTCAAATGGTATTTTAAATAATTGTGTTTATAAACAAGTAACTGAAATCTGATAATTTTGTTTGGTCTAAACATGATGTGTTTATTGGTTTTGGCTATTTGTGTTTTTTTTTTTTTTTTTTTTTTTTTTTTTTAATCAAATGTTGTAGGCTTAATATTGTTAATAATATTGGTAAATCAGTCTTTATGTCAACCTTTAAACTGAATGATTCAATCATATGGTATGTTAGATTGGGTAATGTCTACTTTAAAAATAATATGCAATATATGTCTAAGGATGGGTTAATCCTTGTTTTGACATGGACACTGAAAAATGTAAGACTGGCATAATGACCAAAAATACAAGAAACCATTTCAAAATATAAAACTTGAAACTGATGATTTGGGAGCTGATCTATAGTTACCTATGTGATTTGAATGCTATTATCTCATTTAGGAATAAGAAATACTTTGTGACATTTATTGATGATACTTCTAGGTTTTTCTATGTTAGTTTATTACATACTAAGGATGAAGCATTAGATAAACTTAAAGTATTTAAAACTGAAGTTAAATTACACCAAAGGTCCTTGATCAAAAGATTCAGGACTGATAGGGGAGGTGAGTACATGAATACTCTGTATTATCAGGGTAGTTAACTTACACCAAAGGTCCTTTTGTTGCTATTTATTAAATAGGGTTCTCAATAAAAGGAACAGGATTACCCCATATGAACTCTAGACTAAAAGGAAACCAAACCTGAACTACCTTAGGGTTTGGGGTTGTAGGGCAGTTGTAAGACTCCTTGATCAAATAGCCTAAATAAACTTTAGGTTGATAAGAGGCATTGAATGCATCTTTGTTGGATATGCTGAGCATTTCAAGGCTTTTAGGTTCTATGTCATTGAGCCTAATGATTCAGTTTAAATTAACTCTATAATTGAATCAAGGGATGCAATCTTTGATGAGAATATATTCTCATCAGTCCCTAGACCAAGTCTCAGGATTCCTAATAGAACTGAAGACATTGGTGGTTCAGTGGTCCCTGAAGAGGCCACTGAAGAGGTTGTTCAGCAACCTGAACCTGAGCTTAGAAAAAGCAAAAGGAATAGGACTCCAAAGAATTTTGGACCTGAATTTCAATTATACTTAATTAAAAGAACAAGGGATGAAGTCTCTGACCAACACTTCTATTGCTTTAATGTTGAGGATGACCCCAAAACATTTGATGAAGCAAAGAAGTCCCAAGATGTTGCTTTCTGGAAAGAAGCAATTAATGATGAGATGGACTCCATCATGGGCAACAACACTTGGTTGTTGGCTGATCTACCTCCAGGTTGCAAACCTCTTGGTTGCAAATGGATCTTCAAAAGAAAACTGAAGGTAGATGGAACTATTGAAAAGTTCAAGGCAAGGCTGGTCATTCAGGGCTTTAAACAAAAGTCAGGGATAGACTACTTTGATACTTATGCTACAGTGGCACGTATCAGTACCATAAGACTGCTGATTGCTATGGCATCAATTCACAATCTGATTATTCATCAGATGGATGTGAAGACAGCTTTCTTGAATGGTGACTTAGATGAGGAGGTATATATAAACCAACCTCATGGCTTCATCATGCCTGGCAATGAAAACAAGGTGTGTAAACTGATTAAGTCTTTATATGGACTGAAGCAAGCACCTAAGCAATGGCATCAAAAGTTTGATGAAGTGGTTTTATCTAATGGTTATTTACTTAACCAAGCTGACAAATGTGTATATAGAAAATTTGATGAAACTGATAAAGGATTCATCATTTTTCTATATATTGATGACATACTGATCTTTGGCACTGACCAAGTTCAGGTTGACCTGACAAAGAAATTTTTGTCATCAAGGTTCTTTATGAAGGACATGGGGGAGGCTGGTGTTATCCTGGGTATAAGGATTAAACATGAAAGTAATGGAATAGCAATTTCTCAGTCTTATTATATTAAGAAGGTACTGAAAAAATTCAATATACTTTTGATTTGCTCAGGTTAGTACTCTATAGATACAATGTGAGAAGTGTTGCCTAATAATTGGTCAGGTTGTATTTTAACTTGAGTATTCTAGGTGATTGGCTGATTGATGTATGTCTGACTTGTAACAAAGGCCTATACATTGCATTTGTTGCTGGGTTATTGAAAACAGGTTATACTAGTAATCCTGGCACTCAGCATTGGCAAGCAATTCAGCGGGTACTGAAGTACTTGAAGAAAACCATAGACTATAGATTGACATATACTGGTTATCCTTCAGTGTTGGAAGGTTACACTGATGCAAGCTGGATCAGCAACACTGAGGACAATTCGTCTACAAGTGGCTGGGTATTCCTGCTTGGTGGTGGTGTAATTTCTTGTGCTTCCAATAAGCAAACTTGCATTACTGGTTTAACAATGGAATCTGAATTTGTAGCTTTAGCAGCTGTTGGTAAGGAAGCTGAATGGTTGAAAAACTTGCTCATTGAGATTCCATTATGATCCAAACCTATAGCACCTATTTCTATGCGCTGTAATAGTGTTGCTACGTTGGCAAAGGCTTATAGCCAGATGTACAATGGGAAGTCTAGACACTTAGGTGTCAGGCATAGCATGATTCGTGAGCTGATCACGAATGGGGTGATATCTATAGAGTTTGTGAGGTCTCAACGAAACTTAGCTGATCACTTGACGAAGGGATTGGCTATTATTTTTCTAACAAAGTCTGCTGAAGGGATGGGTTTAAAGTCCAACTAAGTCGTTGAATGCTAGGATACCTAACTCCTTACTAAGGAAACTTGGTAGCTGAGTTCAATGTGGAAAGTTGAACGTTCAGTAAACTGAAGCACATGTTTATACATATCATACTAAGGATGTGCTTGGAACCTGCTAAAAAGGAGGATGAAGTCTTTACTTCTCAGTGGTTAATTTCTTTGAAAAAGTGCTTAGCATGAGCATGAATAAAAGGGAACCACCTATGTAAATGTTGAGGTTTGCCGCTTCAGGGAGCATGGACTTTGGCTCTTACAACATTTATGAATTGGATATGGACACATGGCTTATATAGTGTCAGGAGTTTCTTATGTGTTTGAAAACTTGGGTGTATTTTATCTTCAAGTATTCAAATGGGTTGAAGGGTTTAATTCTTAGAACACCCTGATTCTCGAATATTTGAACGTGTAATTTACTAAGATGGAAATTCAATCCTCATGACATTTTCATTTATGCACTTGTTTTGTTTAATGTTCAAATTTTCATGCAAAGGAATTGTACTAAATTGGGGAGGATTGTTTGAAATTTAGTGCAATTTTTGGAATCGGATCATATACTTGGAAATGGGTTTGGAGGTACGGAGTGTACACCCATTAAGTCACTGATTTTCCCTGACTCTTTTAGTGGTTAGAATTAAATTGGTGGTTACAAACATTTAAGTGACAGGTTTGACTACATTAAATGTTTTGTAACAACTTTTGCCTATTTAAGTGACAGATTTGACTATATTAATTGACCACATTTAATTTGGTCATGTAATTAATAATTCCTAAATTATAGAGGATAATTATGGAAGAGATTAATTGGTCATTAATCTCTCATTAATTCCATTGACTAGGTTTTGAGTATTTCCCCTATAAATAGGGATCACAATTGCATGATATCCCTATAAATAAGGATCAAAATTTGTCATTGAAAAAACAGACATTACAGTAAAATAATACCACACATAGAAACGCATTAGTTCTTGATCTGTGCCTAGAACAAGAACATAACAGCTTGGTTTTATCCCAATGATGTATTTTTTGTGGTACGCATTTTTCCATAGCAGTAAGGGCCGAAATAACTTTTTCTTTAGAAAGTGATTACGCGACTTCAAGTGATATCCGGTAACCATCTTAGTAATTAACTAGACTATTGATTGTCTTTGCCCTGATCTGGGATCTGCTACAACCAACACCATATATTATTCACTTTTCGTTATCTTTTTCGATGGAGTATGTGGGTTTTTTCGCTATGCTCAAGTTTATAATTCCATAAGATTTCATCTAGCGTTCTTTTTAAAATCCAAACAAAATTTTTAGATACTTTTCCAATCCAATGAAATTGTTCATGCTTTTGTTCCCTTAATTACTAATATACACATTAGGCGTCAAATTCACTGTCGTTTTGACAGTGAGCCACTTGCTATAGTAACGGGCTCCTATTTTGGGCCAGCCTGATTTTAGTTTTTTTTTATTTATTTTGAGTTTTTAATTGTTTTTTTTTTAAATTGTAAGCACAAGGTAGGAAGGAAAATAAAATATTACAAAAATTTATCGAATGTAATTCAGATAAAATAAATACCCGTTAAACATCTTCGATACCTAATAACATTAAAATAATCGATATGGTCACAAACTACAACCTATTATATTAGAAAAAAACCATATAGCGAAAAAAAAAAAACAACACTTAAACATTAAGGCCCAACACATAAGTCCATATATACAAAATTTTATTGACAAATATACACATTTGTTAGGTGTCGGACAAACTATCCTAAAATTCGCATAAAAATTGGCCCAAAGTAAAAAAAAAAAAAACTAGCCCAAAATAGCCTGAAGATCTGACCCATAAGTTAATTAAAAACAAACAACTAAACGGTCCCTCCAACACATTTAACAATTTTCACGAATTTTCTTACACACACAAAAAATCCCAGCAAGAAAAAAAAGTAACAAAAAAACACGTCAAGTTTTTAATTGTTCACAACACTTTTCTTCTACAATATACTTAAAATAACGGCTCAAATATATAACAAACCTGAACCGATCTCCCAAAAACATCAAAAGAAAATATTCGGGAAAAAATTAACCCGTCCCAACGCAAAATTTTTTTTCCCGAATCGTACAAAAAAAGAAATATCCGGGAAAAAACACCCAAAAATAGCCTAAATCTGAGCCCTAAAGTAAAAAAAAATATATTTATTGTTCAAAACGACTCCATCGACTTTTTTTAACTATTTACGATTTTCTTACACAAAAATTCCCGTAGAAAAAATTACAAAACCTTCCCAAAGAAAGAGAAAATATCGGGGAAAATATTAACACCTCCCCCAACCAAAATTATTCTTTTCCCGAATCATAGCATCAAAACCGTCCCAAAAAAAGAAAATATTCGGGAAAATATTAGCCCGTCCCAACGCAAATTTTTTTTCCCCGAATCATACAAAAAAAGAAAATATTAAAAATTAGCCCCGCATAACGC
Source organism: Tanacetum coccineum (assembly GCA_026074375.1). Lineage (NCBI taxonomy): Eukaryota > Viridiplantae > Streptophyta > Magnoliopsida > Asterales > Asteraceae > Tanacetum > Tanacetum coccineum. The sequence goes on along the minus strand of BQNB010188530.1, from coordinate 352 downwards.
ATCGCCAAAAAAAAACCCCCCGAAACGTAAAAAAAAATTATTCGGAAAAAAATTAGCCCCGTCGCAACGCGCTGGTTCATTTGCTTGTTATTAACAAAACTCGTATTCCGATGACTACATTTGACACAAGGTTAAAAGAAAATTAATTTGATTTCCCCATTATTAAAATCACAGGCTTTAAACCTGCTCAAAGTCAAACCCAAAATGGGTGTTTGGTGTTGCATAATTCATAATTGTCACTATAAGGGTTGTTACTAGTTTATCTGTGCGGGTATAGTTGAAATAAATAAATAAATAATTGTGACAAGTGTAAAAAGAAAATTCAAAAACACTTCACATGGCATGGGAAGTT